>JARJDT010011798.1:0-11362 GCA_030264655.1 Leptusa sp. GC000079
AAATACATAAATATGATAAAAAAACAGTAAAAATGAAAAAGTTGAGTAAAAAGTGTATGGTTTTGATAAACATACAAAATTGAAAGGAAGTTTAAGCCTTTAAGGTTTCCTTTCGGTTCACTTTAGAAGTAGCACAATTTGTAAAAATGTTCTGCCCGTCGACCTACGACGGTAAAACGAGATCTGGGTGGATGGCTTATGGATTTTATATGGGAAAATTACAAAATATCTTCCTGTCCCTTGTCAAGGACTATAGGGTGCATTTTAATAAAAAATCAATTTGCGCGAAACCTGCCATTGGGTGTAAAAAGCGTGAATATATAAGAAGAATTCATTTTATGCTCTTTTCTCTTCGATGCAGGACGGTGTCTCGTTGGAAGGCGGCTCGGTGGCAGTTTCTGCTGATGGAAACACGACAACTAGCACTTTAACGTTTACCCCAACGGCATCCGACCACGGCCTGGTGCTAACGTGCAGGGCATCGAACCAGCGAATACCCCTAAGTGAATTGCGGGATGCTTGGATGCTACGTGTGCTCTATCCGCCGAAGGTTACCCTTACGCTAGGACATGGCCTAGATGCAAATGACATAAAAGAAGGCGCCGATGTTTACTTTGAATGTCATCTCGTTGCCAATCCTTGGGTGAGTTGTTCATTTATTTTTGTTAGTTTAGGCATGGCGATGGCGCATCTGCGCGATTCATTATTAACTACCTTCACTGCGGCATATTGTTATTTATGTATTTAGGCTCCAAAATACATATATCCTTCAGTATCCTTCAGAAGATATCATTTTTGACCAAGACAAAGGAGTCTCAAAACGCAATTCATTCTCATGCCTTCATACTTTGAAATCGCATGTCTTAATGTCTTCAGGTGTTGCGTGTCTGGTGGCTGCTAGATGGCCAACGTCTTTTGAGCAACGCAACGTCTGGTGTTATCGTAAGCAATCAAACACTGGTGCTACAGGTAAGAATACGCACTTATTCGAAAATCGAGTCGAAAACTTACACCTAGTTACTAGTAGCGCGGCAATTTCTTGAAATAAAATACACATGACACATGTTTCGAACATTTGTGTTTGCCATTCTGTTTGCTAAACTCGGCTGTGTGGTGTGGTGAGTCTCATTTACCAGTAATCTTCATCTGGGCAATCGCATTTTCTCGCCCAGTCTTTTGGGCAACGGCGGAAACAGCAACGACAACTGGTGCGTATGCAGAGACTCCATACATGCAGACGTCACAATACATGCGAGTGGGACTTGCGAGAGACATTCTAAATCGATTTTGCTGAAACGACTCCGAATCTACTGAAAGCGCAGCATCCTCGAGTATACAGTATACTGTATAACATTATCTGATATAGAAACTGAACTGACGGAATGGACTTAGCGAGAACGCGGGCGGCCTGATTCTCGCCGGTTTCAATAGAATAAGATTGCTATCACATTCAAAAATTATCTGATCCGTGCGCGTACTTCTAATAAATGAAATGAATACATGAATGTGCCACCATATCTCCACCATGTTATGTTCCACACACCATAGAATATTTAAAACACACATATTAAAATTGTATAAATCCAATAATTGAAACAAATTTTGATTAGTTTTAATAATTGATTCGACATTTCATTTTGTTATTGTTGTTTGTTCGTTTGCTCACAGGGAGTAAGTAGATCAAGCTCGGGGCGATACTGCTGCGAAGCCAGCAACACGGAAGGTTCGTCAAAAAGTGCGTCGTTCCATTTAAAAGTTAAATACGAGCCTATTTGTGGTGATATGAGTGGAAGGAAAGTTCTTGGTGCTGCCAAAGATGAACCCCTCGTTGTTGAGTGCAAGGTAAGGACAAATCTATTCACAATCGAGGTGTCATGTAAATTAAATGAAACATATAACGAGTCAAGTTGTGTGGTTGAACTGTGCTATTGATAGTTAGATAGTTTCTGGTTGAGAATTAACCGCAATCTAAATCCAAATAGTCAAATAGATATAGGAGACCTAGTCGGTTATCTGCATATTTACGCAAAGGATTTACCTATCGTGCTCGCAATCCAATCGTTACATGAATATGGTTTTTCACTCTGTACAGGGTGAGTCATAACTCATGGTACAAACGAAAACCAGCAATTGGGAAATTTTAAAGCTTTATTAATTTTCATAACAACGGAATTATTTTAATTGTAGGAATGCCAAATCAATTGTCTATCATTTTGGGCAAAATTAACTACGAACACATCTGACATTTAAGTTAATTTAGAATTGATATCAATTGATTGTTAGTAAAACAAACTACCATGGCAATAAATAAAATAAAATTTCTCGATTTCAAAACACACACTTATGTGTTAAATTTTAATCCTTCAGTAAGCTGAAGAGATGAAATTTAATATTTGAATATCTTGACAGCTATTGAAGATATGATATTTTTTCAGAGAATCCCAATCAGGTTTTCGGTAGTACCATGAGTTATGACTCACCCTGTATAAGTATGTATAAGTGTGGTGCGTGATTATTGTTTATTGCCGGATTGTTTGGTTTATGAAGTCCGTCAATAATTGCCGGTTGTTGAATTTATGTGTTCACTTGTCTTCTCGCAGGTATGCGTATGCATGGACTGGACCACTTCCTTCGAGTTCGACTGATTCGCCTTGCGACTCTTGCGAGTCGTGACCGTTTGTTGATCTGGCATGGATCGTGTAATGAGTGTGGTGGTCAATTATTGCCGGACTTGAATAATAGTAGCAAATTAAAGTTATGCAGATAACGCCGAAGTAGTTATGTGTTCATGAATGCAACTAGAGCATGCAAGATGCACTCGGGAGACAGTAGCAGGTAGAAAGAAAGTATTACGCCGAGATTACGAGTAAGTGGAATTGTTGTTCTTGTTTTCCGCGCAAGAACAAGTGCATATTGTAAATATGCGGTGTTAATGAAGGAACATTTCATTAGAAGGCCGCGCATCTCATGTACGATATCCGATCTTGGGCTGGCGCTATGGCGAGCGGCCGCTTTGTAAATTCATAGGATTTCAATCGGGAGCATGTTCTTTCTGTAAGTACGATTGTATCTCTTGATATTTATTTGGGTAGTTATTTGCTGTTTGTACTCTGTTACTTTGGTAACGGCAAGCAGAGTGTAAGACTGGTATCCCATGAACATGTACACTTGCAGTCTGCAAGCAATATCTGGATCTGTTCCACCAAACGGTCGTTCGTTATATGCAATACATATATTTGGCGGATGGTTAACGGGTGGGAGCTCAAGAAGTGCGCTATCTCTATTACCAGCAAGCGAAACTATCTACCGGTTGGATTATTTTACATTTACACACTCAACACGGACTATATAAATTTTCGGCCGGCGATGAACATCTCCCCTTGCTTGTTATTCAATTGCTTCCATATACCAAGAGCATGAGAGCATGTTAAACCAAGGATGTCCAAAATATCCTCGGAGCTAGGATTTCATCAAGACAAGATTTCTTGTCTTGACAGTCAAGATAAGAAATTTGGGTTTCTTGTCTTGCGTTTTTATTTCCCTATTTTCTTGAAATTTCTCGATATTTCTTGTCTAATTTCTTGAAAACTTAATCTTGCCTTGTCTTGTATTATTGATTTTGGTATTTTCCTAGTCTTGTCTTGATATTGACGAAAAGTCAAGACAAGACTTCTTGAATTTCAAGAGTCTTGTGAAACCCTACTCGGAGCAGAGATAAAGTGTAGTCATGTTTGGAATTTGAATTGAACTGGAGGTGTGCGTATTGGACACCCTTGTGGTATAAAAGTCAGATAGGAAAAATCGAGCTATTGATACACTGTACCACTTATTATGTATCAATAATATTCGGACCCAAACCCCAACAGAGAATCATCCCCGGCCAGCTCCTCCGACACATTTATTGCCAGCGCGCACTTTTACAAATGAAACTTTAAAATTCATAACGTATGGACGCAGGAAACTTCCGAGATCTAAGAGCCAACTAGGGATTCGCTTTTTAGTTATATTTTGCTGTCAATGTATTAGAATTGCCGTCTTTTCGTAATGCCTCGCAACAACAAAAAAAAGCATTCCTTTTTGCGAGCATCTCCGCAGTCGCATTGTCAAGAGTCCATCGTCGAAATGAGCACACGTCGTTTGATGTGAAAGGCCAGACATTAATTCATAATGAACGAGTCCTACCAGTTCGCCACTTATATTTCCTTAATCCGTATATGTGGAGCGTAGCCCGGGAAGAGGAAGCGCACAAACGGCGGTGGACGCGCGCCTCGTCCATCCAGAATTGCCGCCTCCGCCAGTTCGTCCAGCGTAGCAGCTGGCAGTAACCCGCGGCCAGGCTAGGCCAGGCCAGGCCAGCAAAGCAAGTGTAAGCAGCAACATGATGAAAACCTAATGGTTATATCTCTTTATGTTGCTGAGATCAAAGGGCGCACGCTACGGAGTTGGTCCTTTTTTGAAACTGATGGTCATATCTAAGGCTCCCCTCAAACTCGCCACCGCACATGTATCCATCGCATCTATAGTCATGTTATGTTTGTATGTCCGGTCGATGGGATGCTGTACATATAAAACGCGGCGCGCTGCCCTTGCTGGCGTAGTCTCAGCCTCTAATTAGCGGAGTCGCTCTTCTCGCGCATACACTGGATGATGATTTAAGTGCTTCCAACTTTTGCATTCGGCACTCATTGTGTCTTTAACTGGCAAATTCGCATCGCGTCCGCGTTGGTTAGTGCGGTCTGCTGATCGATGCACCGGACTGGTTTGCTTAATTTAATGTCGTCCACTTTTAAAGAGCGCGCAGTAAAAAAGAACAAAACGCCGAAGAAACGAAAAAAAGTCAAATGCGTTAACCTTAAATTACTGCCTTAACAATTGCACGAGATTGCCGAATATATCTGCATAAGTTTACTCTCTCCTTATGGAGCGCCAACATTGTGGTCGTTCGAAAAGTCGTTGTGGCTGATTGCAAAGCGGTCCGGTCCTACTTATTGGGTACAGTTTGTGTGTTGGTCAATAAACCGAGACAGTTTTGGAGCGCGAAGATGCGCATCGACGCTTTTTCGCATCAGCCACATCGGTTTGATTCCGAACGAGTTCCACTAATGAATATTTCTTCGATGCAAGACAAATGAGTTGCAAACTAAAAGTAATCGCTCGGTTTGACTCGTCGATGCGACACGGGAATGCAAGCCGTTAAAATAATGAGCGCGAGCCAACAGTGACAAGTGACACACGACTTTTTAAATCTATCTCGTGACCTCTCTCTCTATCTCTCGCACCAGTGCGACTTACAATCCAAATAAACGACGATGACGTTTTCTATCGTCCCCGAAGCATGAGTAGATAATGAGCGTGCCTCAACTTCAACTCATTAACCCCCTTTAAAATATTTTTGAAAACGATTCAACTTCGTTATATTGTTCCGAAATGCCTCACTTATTACCCTTCATTCGGTACCAACCATCCATTACATTAATGTCTCCGTCTGCACAGCGCGGAGTATGCGTGGCGAGGGTTTTTCACGCCGAGGAAACTATTAACGACTTCAGAATGGCACAAGTAAAATCGCGCACACAAAACCAATTTGTTTTGCTTGTTGCCTCTCTAACTCCTTCAGGTCTGATTCCTTCCACTTTTTTTTCTTATGCATCGCATGTGCTATGTGTATCATTTATTAGAAAGCTTTGCAAGAAAGAGAAGGGAAGAGTAATCGTTTGCCGGATGACTGTTCAAATTTCAATAACGCACTACATCGCAGTGTAAGTGTATTCAATGGCTAGAAAACGCCGCGTTTCCAATTCCACCCCCGGCCTCCCACCATACTATTAGTTTTAGGTTAGAAAAACTTATAAACCCGTAGCTATAGCCGAGCCGAGAAGAAGAAGGTATATATTCCCGGAGAGTTATGTATCGGATTGTTAGAACAAAACGATGTAAAACAAGTCGGAAGTGGTCCCCGGAGCCTCGTACCGATTCCCCGGCGAGCCGAGCGCGTCCCGTTATTTCGTGGCAAAATACGAGTGTTGCGGGACGCGCGCGCCTCTTCTTCCGCTCCGAAGCAAAGCCGAAGGAAGATCGAAGGAGAAATGATGCGCATTGGGACGGCAATTTTTAAATAATTGACTGGAGTCCGGTGGAAAATGAATTACAGTTTGGATCCCTCTATAATGTACAGCAACTTACTGCTTTGAGCTCTCCAGTTGTAACTTGCGCAAGTATCTGGGCGAGAC
Organism: Leptusa sp. GC000079; assembly: GCA_030264655.1. Taxonomy (NCBI): domain Eukaryota; kingdom Metazoa; phylum Arthropoda; class Insecta; order Coleoptera; family Staphylinidae; genus Leptusa; species Leptusa sp. GC000079. The sequence continues at coordinate 6,231 of JARJDT010011798.1, forward strand.
AAGGCGAGACGCGGCTGGCAAACGTACACCGAAGCGGTTTAAGATTCAGCCTTCCTTATCGCTATCAAATTGCACACAAATCATACGTATGAACGTTTTTCACTCGCGCGTTTTCTGTTTTTTTTTTTGCTTTTTAGCTCTTTGAGACCACAGCAAGTGGAATTGCAATCGAAGAACATATAATGAAATTGAAGTACAGCATCAAAACCGAAACACGGAATCTTGTTTTTGATGGGCTCATAACATGCGGTTATGTGTTTTCTCTTAAAAACATCACCCGAATAAACTCAAAGTTAGTCAATATAAGATTTTGCTATACCGTACCAGAAGGTGTAGGGTAGGTAAAGCCATACAATTCCGCAAACCACTACCGGACCACAGACATGATAAGACAGTAAATTTACAAGGCGCGCAAATTTGAATAATTTATTTAAGACACTCACCGAGAAGTCATGGCATGAAGATGGCGATGTGAAGTCCACTTCTGTAAAATAAACATCGACCGATTAACTACACTGATGCAAACTAACACGGCACTAATTTGAATATTATATGGCTACTGATTTATAATCTAAACATGTATCTGACAATAGACAGGTAAGTGTACCATTTCTTGACTGAGCGTCAGCATATTAATCACTGGAATCAAGCACCGAAAATATTCGATCTGTACATATCAAGCTATGTACACAAACTATCTATTACAATATTAACACATTGATAATTTAATTCAACTTACGACTTATCAAAGTAATCAAACATGGGTAGGAAAGCTTTATAAACGAATTGTTTCTTGATAAGCTCGTCACTTCACCTATACTTATATCACCTTTTCTAGTGAATAAACACACCTACAAATAGATGCACACAACGCAAAAGTGCATCAGTTCAGCTTTATTTTCATCGAACTGCATGCTAATTGTCACTTTCCGGTTGTATTTCCGCAACTGCATGTTTGTGATGAGCATTTTTCCAGTTTTTCTGCGTCTTTACAACGCTTGAAAAAATAATGCCATCGGATTTTTTCGCACCCCGATACACGTAATAAAGAGAATTGGCCCCAAACTCGCACGCGCAGATTTCGTAACTTTGTTCGATGCAATGGGAAAGCGAAACAGCGAAATTAAATATCCTTCTTCTATGCCGGAAATAAAGAGCGAACGTTTTTATTTTGCATATGCGATCATCAAGTGCGGCATATTTCCCCCTACAGTAAGCAAGGTAATACATTTGTCGCATACGCATACACATTGTAGGGAAGTCGTCGCCGAATACGTGATTTCGTATTATTAAATATAGGGAAGCCCCGAGGGCACCTGTTCTGTTTTGTTGAACGAATTAGGAAACAATTCGCATGCATAAAATAGTCTTCGCCGCCTTATAACCTAACCTTGTTGAAGAGAGTGCATAACGCCCTAACGAATTGATTCACGCACTAACGCCCTACCGATTATGACACTTAAGACCCCTTTTAATCGATAAATTCAAATTTTCATATACAATTAGGCTCGCAGTTAGGTTAGGTTCTTTGATTCCCAATCCGAAGCTTACATCATAAGTGATCTCATATTATAAAACAGTGCCTTGAAAGGGCCTCCAAACGGGTGGTTACTCTATTTTCTGTTGGTTTTCTTTAGTTTTTAGGTAAAAACGACACATTATTGACAATTTACAACTCGTGAAAATGCCTCATTACGAAATGTTACGTAATGAAATGACATTTTAGTGAAATACTAGGGAATTTTTATCAATTTACAAATTAAGTTGGCAACATTGACAGTCCTCAGTCACTTTATGTCAAAGTCGAGGTCAAATGATTGACAGTTATAACCTCAAAACAGCAAAAAACTTATGACAACTTCGGCTGGTGCCACTGAGTGCGCAATAAGCAAAAGTTGAAAAATGGCCGAAGAAAAAGTACAGCACGTAACGAGTGTTGTAAAACAATTATACACTCGCGAAAATAATATATCTTTTTTCGCGGGTGTGTAATATGCTATTTACAACACATGTTACATATTATACTATTATTTGATTATTTTGCACAAAATGAAAACTGCAGCACTTACAGATATAGGTATGAATGTTTGAAAACACAACAGCCAAAAAAATGGTTTTGTGGGGGCCTCAAAATTCAACTTTGTCTTAAGACTCCATGAACACATAACGCGCCACTGTTAAGTGCCTATATGGTGTAACCAATATTTTTATTCAGATAATGTCACCAATCAAAGGTGCAATAAATTTGCGGTACATTGGATTGGCAGATAGCTATATGCAGAGATCATCATTACAGTTGTATGACATGAACGTAACCGCGATTCGCATATATTAACTTATTGATATTATATTCATTCACTTGAGATTCATACTGCGTTTCACATCAGGAAAGAAATTCGAGATAGTCTACGTTTTATGCCATGCATATTTCTGCATATGGAAAACCAAAGGATGCTGATGCAGTTGCGTTGTTGCATATTGCATATGACCAGCCAACTTAGCCGAGCACACACCACTTTTGAGTATGTTTGCATGCGCGTCGCATTATAATATACGATCGGTGGAGCGCAATCATTGAGTTCATTACGATCGAACAAAATATAAAAATACTTAGTAATAAAACCGCAAATTTAACTGGTTGTGGGAAATAAAAGGTTAATGATTCTTAAATTTTAATTTTATATCCCTTCGCAGCTCAACGCTGCGTTCTTGTATTCTGTTTCTGATGTCAAAGCTCCAACCCGAGCGGCAAGAACACCACATAAAAAGGTCAAATACAATTAAAAATGACATAATACGTTTACATAAAACGAATATTTGGCAAAAAAAGTTATAAAAACTTCTCAAGTTTTAAGTACCCTATTTTATATGAATTATATGTACAGTTGTGTTAAGTTAAGTCAATTTTGGAGCATTTCGGACGAAATTAATGAGTAAGTATTGATTGTTTCAAGTATTTCACATTCTTATCACATGACAAAAATTGAGTGGTTCCCATCATTTGCATGAGTGCTCGGAATAAGTTTAAAGCCGCAAAGCGAAAGCAATTTCAGTCCCACAGCCAGAATCAAATAACATACTTGACTCGAGATTAGGATTATAGGGCATTAGTATCGTTCATATGTAATTCAACCTCCCAAACAGTCAAGAACAGAAAAAACAAATAAATATTATGATGTATATAGAAAGAAACAAAAAGCACTTTTATTGTTTCAATCTGGGATATGCATAGATGATATAGTGAGTCGTAGAGGCTAGGCTAGAATGGTCGAGTACAGTTTAATCATTAAGATAGTTTTGTGACTTTATCGTGAAAGAAAAAGCCCATGTCGTCGTGTTTTACATGAATCGGTGTAATTTTGATGAATGGGACAAGCATTGTGTATAAATGAAGTGCCTGTCAAGAGGCAGCACGGCCCATTCCCCCGTATAAAACTTTAAAATAAAGTCGTTATTTTTTTATGGTGTTAATTTTAAAGAGGAGATAATAGCGTAAGATAGCGTATTAAGTTATGGGAGAGAAAAACGATCACGTCCGAGTAGCGAGACAACACACACACACACACACATGATGCGCTTTTTGAATGCCTCATCTCAAGAGAGAACGCTGCGAGAAGATCATCTCTTTAAATGTATGAGTTTTCACGAATGCATGTATATGATGGTCATCCCGATCTTCTATCAGCGCTGGGCTATCCCATGCGATGCGAGCGAGTTGCGTACAACAACGCAAACACGTTGCTGTTGTTGCTCGTTGCTGGGATGGCAGGCGAGCCTTTTATGATTAATGATGCAGGAAGCGATCGGTTTGTCGGACACACTGCGTTGTTGGTCTTCTAATTGTTTTTAGTTGCCTGTTACATTCGACTCTGGTGCTGGACAGGCCGCATTACATGCTACAACGCTTGATTACACGCCTGTCCACTTTTTACGAACTCATAAACAACAACAATCTTTGAACAGTCTATAAAGCAAACGTATCTTCGAAAAAAGTCCCACTCTTAACTGACGCTAATCTCATGCTTCAATTTTTTCCAGATTTACGAAATTCTTAAAATAACACGAGATCATAATGTGAATAACCCAACAACTATCATCCTAAATTTAACACTTGTTTTTTGCTTTAGATTTTTTTTTAGTCGAACTGCGTTAAATGTTGTATTCAAGCTGTGCTTCGATTTCTCCATGTTTATGAAACTGTAAATTTTGCGTTATCGTTATGTTATCGTCCTGTATTATATTACAGGCGAAGGAACGCGAACGTGGAAACAAATTCATTAAATGTGTAAGAGTATAAGAGAGGAGACTCCCTGGTGGGTTTTCTTTGATTAGGATTGGCATAGATTGCATTGCTCTGTACTGATGCAGAAATCGTCCTATGATCCAGAACGAAAACGCAAGCATCTCCCAGCCTTGCTTCTTACATCGCCAACCTTCCGTTGCAGAGAATATAAGCAGAATGTGTCGAGCATCAAGCGTCGTAATTGAGATCACAATTTTCATAGTTTGCGCGCAGCGAGAGCAAAGATGCTTGTTCCCAATATGAATATGTGGTCAGATAGAAACACATGTAGTACTTACCTATACGATAGATGCTGCATATTTCACGAGTCAAAGAAGCAATTTGTACTCGACCTGCGACAACAAAAGCGGGCACATTGTGATCGCGTAATGAGAGTCGCAAGTACCCATTCTATTGCCGCAGTGTTCCGTTCTGCTATTCTCTCCATCACCATGCACGAGACCACGAAGGACATTGGCATATAGTGTCAAGAAAAATGAGTTCCATTGTCTTCAACAAATTGGTATTGACTTTAAAAGAAGAACAGACACTTTGCAACGCTCGCTTACTTTATCATATACAGGGTGAGTCATAACTCAATGGTATAAACGAAAACCAGCTATTGGGAGTCAAGTTCCTATGAAAAAATGTCATATCTTCAATAGCTTTCGTGATATTCAAATGTTAAATTTCGTCTCTTCAGTTCATTGATGAATTAAAATTTAACACAGTAGGTATTTTGAATTTATAACGCTTTATTTATTTTCATAACAACGGACTTATTTTAATTGTAGTAATGCCAAATCAATTGTCAATCATTTTGTGCAAAATTCACTACAAACACATCTGA
>JARJDT010011803.1:0-14194 GCA_030264655.1 Leptusa sp. GC000079
AAAAATATTTTCTGTCGTCCTTTGTATAAAGAATAAATTTTCGGAGTAACAAGTCGAAATTACAGCCCGAATTAAAACTCATACGGGAGTCATTCGTACGAAATTTGCGCACATAATAACCAAGCACGTGTCGCCTATAACACAATGCGTAACAATGTAGATTTGAGCAAATTTTATTTCTTGTCTCTTCTGCAAATTTCCAAAGCTAAAGCCCGGAAGGGAGTCCAACATAAAGTGTCACAATAGTATAAGTGGCCTAGTGGATATGCGTGTGCAGATGGTCAACTTTGTTCTTTGCATTGCTGACCATGGGTGTATTTGATATACATGCTCACATGCACATTTTGCTTGCTATGATATGTCCGATGCCGCGCATATGCTCAGCAAAGAGGAAAAGCATGAAAGAACCTAAATAGCTAAAATGAATTACAGCAAGCGGGAACGTTTACGTGTTAAATTTATAAAATGTGCAACATGAGCATAGAGTCGCGGTTTTACCGGTTTTATTTATATAGCCCCTCTTGTCATGTCACTTTCGAAATATTTTATAGTAAACTTAATTTTATTTTATAGATAAAAGTTAGAAATGTTCCAAAGCATGATTCGATTAGTTGCAAGGTTTGAGAAATGTCGATAATGCTGAAATGTAGCAATTTCCAATTTGTAATTGAAATGCAATAAAACAAATGTTAGTTATGTCGGTTACAATTCGTAATGCAAAACTAAAGCAACGATCAAACGACATTAGTGTAACTGTAACAATTAATTGTTTGAATTGTTCGCTGCCATTTTGTGCAATTCGTATTCGTAGATTGCTGACAAGGGTGGTTGCACGTTCGTAGTGATTACATAGCATATGCTCTTGTTGTCGACAATTTAATAATAAATCAAAAACTTTAAGCCATTGACGTCCGATACAATCGCGCAATTGAATTTGCATTTACGTTTGCTATTAATTTGCAAGTTGCAAGTGTGCATAATGAGCAAGGAAGAGCACGAACTAGTGTGTTGGCTGTTTGGCAAATTAAGTTATCCTATGATATAGTGTGTACTTGGTGTATTTTCACATGTTATCTCAGCATGTTGTAATAAATCGAAATAAGAGACTAAATTAAAATCTATGTTAGTACGTTAGTGTCGTAATTGTGTCGAGCAAGCGAGCAAAGTACGTGAATAACTTTAAAAAACCAATTTCAAGTGCAATTTCGTAAATTATCTTAAGGCTTACCATAGAAGAGCAACAACAACAAAGCTACTTGCAACTTGTACCACTTGTTAATTAAAGCACTGAACACAGGGGCGTACCCAGTAGGGTTGCGTATGGTAACCCCCTTCCATAATAAAATGCAAAATTAATTTGTCCGGTTTATTGAGTATTTTTGGGTTTTTTAATACGTGAAATCTGTACTTTGGCCCGATTCATAAAACTACAACGCAACGACTGAGTGCACAAGCAAAATGTGAAATATGTGAATATGATATGAAATTTAATTCTCGCCCCATGTTTGGAAAAACAGCAGAATTTCACGCATCACGCTAAATAAAATCCTGGCTACGCTCCTGACCGCAAGTAAATTAGATTGCACAAATCAAGTTATTAATTATTAAACATTGTTTAAAAATCGGAAAACTCAAAACAAATACAAATAATATTATTAAAAAAATATTAATTATCTAACAATTTAAAGTGAATCAAAGTGTTCAAATTAGAGATATTTGCATTGCATTATTTAATTTCAAATCAAGTATATTAAATGAAACCCTGTTTGCTGCTTGATTACGATGTGCATCTGTGCCGTATTGCAAAATACATAGGTTGCTACAGCGACTTGGCAAAGCTTTTGTCTTGTTTAATAAAAGGATCGCGTACTAGAACATATCTGACCCGACCCGGTTCTCCTTTTCTCTCCTTGCTTCATCGCAGCAAGGAAGAATCTTCACTATTGGTATAATATGTGTGTGGCTATAGTTTGCATTGGTAGTGTAATGAATTTGACGCCACGTTAGCCCCAGTACCATTCCTTTACTTTATAACATGATGCAAGTGCATTCGCATGTGTGCACAATAAGCATACAAGATACAAGTAGTTGTAGGTGGCGGCGAAGGTCGCAAGGAGCGCATACGAAATGGTAGGTTAGGTAGGAATCCGCTGTTCCTGCGGAACATCGCCATCGCCTTGGCGTGCCTTGGCGCTGAACACATACCTCAAGCGAACAGCCAATGTTATCTACTCAGCGTGCCGCATTTAATGTTAAAATACGACTCGGGGCTTATGCGCTAAGTGCTTCCATACATATTAACACCGAATTTAACATAAATACACGCGCAGCCCCAACCAGCCACAACTCTGTACGAATACGAGTAAGAGTACGAAAATGTTCGTAAGTAGGTAAAGCGTGAATTCCGTATGGAAAATAGAAGATAGAACAGGCAGGTTAAGAAGAGAAAGCCGCAAGTGCTGCCATGCACTAGCGAAGTTCTTTTAATTTTATGGGAGCGTTTAAATAAGAATTAGTTCGATATTCAGATGAACGACCAGCTATGAAATGCACCTGCAATGTCCGCCTATCCTATAAAGTGCAATTTCTTGGAAAACTACAATGACGATGTTCCTTTAAGTTTTATGATAAGAAGGTTGAAAGTGTAAATTTACCTCTCTCTTAAAGTGGTGTCCCAAGTGAAAAGAAAAATAGTTCGTTGAATAGTTTATTGATATAAGGATGAAACTCCAGATAGGTGAACAATTCACGGGAAACGTCTCGAGAAAGTATACTATATTTTCAATTTTCAATTTTATGAATCGATAATGCATAGTCATAGTGAAGTTTCCAATGATTTATCATTTTATATCAAATATTTAAAAACAGCAACAATGGTAGTACAGGTATGGCAAATAAGTTTGAGGCCAAATTTTCATTGGGAAAATTGAGTTCTAATTAAATTTGCAAAATAAACTTCAAAACCGTAGATTAGTTCTGTAAATAAGAAAAGGTCACGTCCTTGAAGATACCAACTTATTCCTCAGAAGGTCAAATAAAAACTTATTTCTTATACTGAATAAAGCGCTTTATCAGCATTCAATCACTAATGGTAGCAATTAAATTTCGTGCCTGGAACAGACAACCGGCGCTTTTTTCGCTGCCCGAGATTTCGACAAAGCGCTCCATTTTTATTTGCCTAGTACTTTGTATACGCCATAACAACACGATGGAAAAACAAATTCCCGATTGTAATCGAACCGTCGCTGCATTATCAAAAGTAGAAAAACTTGAAAGCAGACGTAATTAATCAAGTCCGTATTGAAGGAACAACGAAAGAGCGCTCTCAACTTGAGTATTATTAATTGCATTATTACCTGATATAGCAGCACTTTATTTGCAGTAGATATAAACGAGGACAAAATGGGCTTACCTGTAAAACAAATTTAAATACAATTAGTTTGAAACGTTTAAATAGCTACAGTGCAGTTTATGGTATTTGTTTTGTGTTTCGAAATTTATGTTTGGATAGCCATGTTAGCGGAAACGTGTAACTCAGCGTCCGACAAACGGCTGAAACAAAAGCCGAACAAAAAGTTGAATACAAAACAACATTCGCTTGGATGAGAAGCGCCGTGTATATCACAAAAATGCATATTAATAGTGCTAGATAAATATTGATAACTAATAATTGATTGGTTCCGCTGCAATGTTTTGGTGTTCCACATATTGAACATTTTAAAATTTATGAAATGTTTTTTTTATAAAGATATACAAAACCCTATATTAAGGTAAAAATTTCAACTACATATGTAAATTTGTATACCAAAGTTATCTCGGATAAAAGCTATCTCGAAATGTTGTCCAAAATATAACCTGTTAATGTGCGTAGGTAATTGTTATGTTCGTTATGTTATCCCGCGTGGATGTCCCCAGCATCAGGATGCTGATGTTATTTTTGGATGTTGTCCGTTTGTTGGTTGTTTTGTTGAATCGAACCGCGAAACGCACGGCACTAATTATAAATAGATAGCGCCATAGGTCGCCCCGACCACCCTTTCCAATTCACGATCAGGATCTACCTTTTCACATGTCCTCAACAAGCGGACGAGCCTGCCTTTCATTCACCAAACGTTTGTAACGGTTTGTTATAATATATCATTGGGGAATTGTCGAGCATTAAATTTATCGCCCTCTACATTCGTTGGTTGATATTTTACCTCCTAACCGCACTAGTTGCGCGATTAAAATGATACTTGTTAGAATTTCAGCCTGTTACAGATGGTTATTCTGCTATTGAAACAATGTGCAGCGTATATTTCAAACTATCTAATCTCATCCCAACCGCATATTGAGATTTTTAATTTCGTATTTGCTATTTAGAACATTTTGCAATTTGCATATTTGGATCTAATCCAATTTTCGAACATTTCAAATATGAGTTTTGGTACATATTTTTCAAGCCTGCTTTCAGGAAAAGTGTTAAATTGCAACAAAACGTTAGGTTTTATGAAAACAGGGAATAATATTTTAAGTAGGTCGATTATCACGCCCAGCCTGGCACTGCAGCAATTTGAAGACATTTCTTCAAATGTACTATTCTTATTTTATATTCTTAAATGTGCAAGTGTCTCCAATTTTAGTTCAAGTATCTGCCATGTATCTACATACTCGAAGTCGTAGTTTGAATCATCGTGAAATGCTACTAGATCGCATTATCCTTCGCTTTTCCACATAAAGCTTTGCACATGTGTTATATTCCCTTGTATGCAATATTTATATTCCTGGCAAAATTGCATAGTGTATTAAATGCAGAAATGTACTGGAATGCAAAATGAATATCTGCTATTCGGTCCTAGTGTGAAATGTGATATATTGAAGTGTGTTGTGCATAACATCAGTAACAATTTTCATAGTTTTATAGACCCATATTTGAAACAATAACCTTTCTATTATATGATACTTTATAGTGTTTTAACTTCTGGAATATAAGTGCCTGAATGGGTTTTATAAGTTACCCATTGTCTGTTTTCTGAATAATACATTTGATCTGTGAACAACCCAGTACAAAGTTTCCACAAAATTATTTCAATTTATTATTATTAAATATTTCATTATCTCTAAAGCGGAAACTAACTGAAATGCAAACAGAAACAGCAATTCTAGAAAATTAAACAAATATTACAACAACATTGGTCGACCGTTTTCATTTCCACCTCGATGGTGCGCATTAATGTCATGTTGCAAATATTTTAGCAAGTGCGCTGATATAACCCACATTTTAGTAATCAATCAAATTAATATTGTATACAACTTTTAATTAAATTAATGGATAAGGTTTAAATAAATATTTTAATTTCAAATCATGTTCTGTTCCAGTCATGTTAAAATGTGGTTTCCAGGTAGTGTACTTAAACAGACATAAAAAAACTTTCAACAATAATCATATGAATAAGTTGCGATTACATGCTTCGTATCGTATGCCTGTGATTAGAAAAGTTTTTACGATTACGATGAAAATGTTATGATTTGAAGAGGAATAAAATATGATTATGATTCATCAGACATTTTATTATAATTAAGATTGTATGAATAAATTACATCAATGTTTTGGAGGTGTTTGAGGTGTAGCCGTTAAAAACATTAAGTAAGCGTTGGAATATAAACGGCTGGATTAAATTTTCCAGCTTTGAATACATGCAGAATTATAAATCTACGTAATCCACTGTGCCATATGAAATTTTTTATACTTCTAAAATCTTGCACGGGGGTTTGTTTATTACATCTCATTTGTCAGATAACGAGTACGCGCTTTTCAATGTAAAATATTTAATATCGTCGTCAGGGGGTTGAAAAATAAAAAAATGTTTTCATATAAAAGAGTTACAAAAATAGTTTATGCAGCAACAACATCCAAATTGTTCCGCATTATGTATTCGTTCCACGCACAAGAGAACGACGAAACGTTTGTACGTTTTTTGTATTCGCCGTGTTCCCTTTTGTTGTATTTCGGTTGCTTTTGCTTATTTATTTATATTACGTTTTACGTGTTTGTGTTAAATTCGTGTTCGGCAATATCAGCCTAGATTCCCTGCTAGATCGTCGCGGCTTAAACGAATGCTCCAAATGGTCCCAATGTTCGTTTGCTCATCAATTCGTTTCGCAGCCCAGGATACAGAAAACAAACAAACTGCGTAGGGACTCCACATAGCTTTCTGATCTTAAGAACGACATGCATGCTTCGCGACCGTAATTGGTACGCAAAGCATTCTCTTAAAACAACAATACTGAAAACCAAAATTCTAATTTCAACATAAAATATGCGTTTTAGGGAAAACGTGCCCACAGCAAAAGATGTTCAGAATTAAATTCTTATAAGAATGTATTTATTATATTATTTTTTCTGAAATCTCAGTAGTTTTCGAGATATTTCAATATTAACTCTTCAATAATAAGAGCAACCGTGTTCACAAATTTAGTTTTACAACATGGACATACATACACTTTTTGGATTCAAGGGACCTCAATTCGTGGAGATACGTCAAACTCTCGACATCGAAAATATGTATACATGATTACATACCTTTCTTCTCAATGATCAGAAAATAAAAAGTAAAACTAGCAGACGTGATAGAATCGTGAAAAGTTGCGGCACGTTTGCGTGCGTTTTGTATTTGATTTAGATATTGACGCACGCGGCACAAATAAACCTGTGAAATACAAAGGCTTCGCAACAGTTCTTGACAGTTTTTTCTGCTAATATTCCGAGCGTTGCTTGATGAAAGCTTTAAAGATGACAAGTTAATTTTACCTCTATCATATGTATAAAGATGATACTAAAGATATTATATGAAATGGTTAAATATTCCTTACAGTTAAGTTAAATAACAGCCACTTTTACCTATATCTTTAGCCAAGTCAAAATATTTTTTCGTTTCCCTTAAAAGCAATTTTTGCACAAAAATTTGGTGTTAGCAATGTTATATCTAAACTAAACTCGAAGGTATGTGTCAAATAAAAGTGTTCTTGTACGTATAAATGTCACGTTTCGTGCCTTCGTTCTTTTTGCTTTTTGACTTGACTCGCTCAAGTGTGGAAGGTTTCCCAGGATGTTGGAACAATATTGCGTCGAAATTGAACGCTACACATACAAACATTTCGTATTTCTTGCAATTTAACCTCAACAACACCTCACAATTGTAAACGTTTCGCCAACACTTCAGCTTTGTGCGTGTTAACCGATTTCCCATTTGTTTTTATTCAACAAAAATGAAAAAGAAAACAGTGAACTAAGAAATAACCCATCAAGCATTTTCTAATGATGGAAAATCGAAAATTAATTTGGGAAACTAAGATAAATTAAACTGAGAGCAAATTATTACTGAGTTTAATTTTCTTAATTACCTACATTTTATTAATGATATTACATGGACGTAAAAGTACAAAAAGTCTAAAAATAATTTCAATAAATTTCAAAATTGCAATTTTATAACATCATATAAAAGAGAAGCTTAGATTATAATCTAAGTTTGTTTGAAAGTTTGAAAAAAATCAAAATAGTTTTTTCCCTCTTGCATCCTCGAACCGGGGACATACTGTAAAGTATTTCCAGAGACGCAATTTATTATTTCTTTTTCTCTTATACTTGAAAACATAATTTCATTTCCGTTTTAAAGTAGATCGTTAGTATATGGACCGAAGGAAGAACCAATTAAAAGAAATAAAAGAAAGTAATAATTGATTGGAGTTTTAATTTCATCAGATTAGATTAAATCGATTTCCCGTTTTACTTTTAAATTAAAATATAAAAATAAAGAATACAGACTAAAAATTTGGATTACTTAGTTTTTATCCTGATTTATGAATCATTTCGGAATCAAGAGTGGAAAAATAGTGGCACATATGCAAATGCATCCAGCATGCTACATCAGCAACTTGCTGCTATCTCCGAGTAAAGTAAAACACCACTGTTGTATCACTGGATGGATATAACTAGAATAAGTTTAATAGTTGCTGTTTTTGGTGATATGTATGGTCGTTACGGTTCACTCTTATCGCGAGTAAAATAAAGTCATAACGTAAATTATATGTGTTAGAGGAAAATGCATGATACTGTGCTGCTGGAAATTTATGCTGCAAGAGCAAGCTGTAACAATTTGCGCCAAGCAAAAGCTAAGAAAGTTTATTATGAAACTAAAAAGTTGCATGGCGTTGCAAATTTATAAACTTAATTTCAAAGTTAAATTTTGTTGATGATACATATTGAAAATAATTAAATTATATACATATAAGTATGTATTAATATATAATTAAATTAATTGTACTTGACAACCTGATCACCAGATATATCAATATTGAAAATTTAATTCGAACATTAAATATTAATAATCATTTAATACACAAACCGCCATACATATATTCTGATTCTGCTTTCATACAAATCCATATGTATGTGTCAATTATCGGATTTTGCAAAACTGAATTTAAACTGATTTAAGCCCGACGTGTTTTTGTGAAATTATTTGATTGAATTAATAAAATGCTTTGATTCCGAAAGTTTTATTTAAAATGCGCAGTACACCAATCCAAGTAAATAGATTCAATTCATTATCAACCCCAAATATCGAATATTACATATTCCATGAAATAGTGAAAATTTCTTGCAACAATTGACAATACAGACAATTATACTGCGATCTTGCTTTAATAGAGGTGCAACATGTTTTTTGAAGCAATATGCAAGCGGAAACAAATGTGGTCCTTTTGCTTTCGGTGCTTTACAGCATCAGCAATGGCAAATCGAACAATGCGCTTGGAGCCAGTGTATTCCCAATGAACCGACAGTCGACCAAAGCGACAGAGCAGATTCATAAATAAAGCAAATATATTTCGAAGTATTGCACAGACACTTAGCTAAATTGGTCGCTGTTTATTGCGCTATGCTGCTGGTGCTTACACTTTTCTCTTTATTTAGTTCTCGATTCACAGCACTTATTGAAAACGATTATTTAGAAATGTCCAAGTATCACAAGTGCTCGGTTGGGACTACAGCAATATTTAATAAACAGATAAATTCAGTGGTGATTAATTAATTGCACTTTAATTAATTTAATTGCACTTTTAGTTCAAGCGGCTAAATTGTATAAATCGTAAATTTTAAAATCAATTAAACATTCCTTTTTTACTTTTACAGCTTTTAGTTTATTACAACTTTGAAAACTCGAAAGCTATTTATTTGAAATGAAGGATTGAGCTTTTATTTCTCGCCGGTATATACTCCAAGTCGAAGTGGGATCGAAATAATCATTTCGAAAGATGGTTCGAACGGGAATTGGAATTGGAAAGTCGTCTTAATTATCAAAAGTATTTCAAAGCCATGAAACGTTTAGGATTTTGAACAAGCACTAAGTACTATCGATTTCGGCGTTTTTCCGCGTTCCAACTTTTCGCCCACTCATCGCCTCTCGATCTTATGTAACTAATAAGAATTTGCACCCTTTTAAGTTTTCTCCGTCTGTTTTATAAGATCTACAATCTTACTCGGGCTCTTGACGCTTTTAACGCATATAAAAACCTATTCCTCCTCAACTTTCAATGCTTGTTGTGCAAATAGTAATGAAAGTGTTTTCATGTTCTTCGGCTTTGAATCAGTGTCTGTGTGTTTGTGTATCAGTGCTGATTGGTGTAAGATATACAATCTTAGATTGAGATAGAAAATGAAATCTCCGCTCACCTGAATTCGGATGGTTGTCGCTGTTGGGACGTGCCGATGGCGCACCATCTCGTGCTTCCACTTCCAATGCGTAGGCGCCCTGCTTCTCTCTATCAAAGACGATCTTAGTAAACACCTCGCCGGTCTGCTGATTGATCTCGAAATAGTCTTTGCCCTCATTGCGTGGCGAATCGACAACGAAATAGTAAACCTGCATAATGAACAATGAGTACAATAAGTAAATAAACTAGGAGTCAGATGAGTTGCATCTTCTGTTTGGCTTGCGGAGGAATATGGGACACAATGTGCTAAATGCAAATTAACTTGCCTGATTGTTCGGAAAAGTGCCATCCTTGTCAATGGCGTTCACTTGCGTTACTTTAGTGCCGATGGGCTCGCCTTCAAGCACCGTCTCTTGTTCCCGTTCGGTGAACAAGGGAATTTCGTCGTTAACATCCTCAAGCATAATATAGACGGTTGCTTCTGAAGCTAATTGCTGCGCGCCGTTATTCTGCATCGGACAATGGTTTTGATTAAGATTTTCATTTGAATATGGCGGCGCAAAGTGAGTGCCAAAAAGTCCCGAAACTTACTTCGACACGAATAGTCAGATTGTATTCCTTAATACTCTCAAAGTCGAGTGGATGATTGACTTTGATATCGGCCCATGTGAAACCATTCTCTGGACGCTGCTGGAGATAGAACGTGTGGAACTTGTTGGTCTGCGCCGTTGATCCGGGCATCAGATGGTAGAACACTGTGGGGTTATTCTCGATGCCCGAGCTAAAGTTTGGAAAAATGTTAAAGCTTCGACCGTTCTCAATAACACCATCAATCGGAGAGGATTTTTACTTAACGGAAAAATTCAAAAAAAGTTTTCACTACTATCAAAACAAATGAAATTTTACTCTGTCACGTGTCACGAACAAAAAGCATTTTTCTTCATTTCATATGTTGAATACATATAGAAAGGCTATTTTTTTTTTGGTTCAAAACATAAATTATTTTCTTTGTAAAAAATAAAATTTAGACATGGCTTTTACAAAATAATCAAAATCATCAGCCACATGCAAAAACGAAAAATGAAAAATACAACGCGAAAGCATTCCACTGTTCAAAACAAAATTTGGACACAATTTTTTTTATTCAACTTCGATTTTCTCAGCAAAAATTTCGTTTGCGCGATGCACATGCTCAAATACAATTGCATTATAGCTTGGTATAAAAAGAAGTCCTTGGACAATTCCCATTTATTATTGCAAAAATAAAAAAAATCTAAACGTACTCATCGGGTTTACATGCAGCAAAAATCAATAATTGCAAAACTCTTCAATTATTTGGAATCAGGTTGAAACAAGATTTACTTGAACATAAATTTGTAACGGATACTGCCCTAAAATAATAAATGTAAAACTGTCGAAGAAATTCTTTTCCAGCCTGTGCATCATCATTTTGATAGGTTTTAGTAGTTGAGTGTGCGAAAATTGCGCTTCCGTGATTATTAGATACAGTCAATTGATTGATTGACGCTTGCTCCCAAAATGCCCCCAATGCGAAATTTTGCCCAACTACGGCTTGTAATTAATCACTAATTATAATCAATGAGATGATTTGTGTTTGTTATAGTTCTGTACCAGAATGGGGACGAAAGTATGAGGAGTTAATGACTGAATGTTGTTGAAGTGTTGCAATGACCCTTATGCCCCATAAGCCAGTGTGTTGCGTGTGGTGCAGGCGTCAACAACATTCAGCCGTGTTAGTAGATGACTTTGATGATAATTATCGGGATGTTAGGAAGGCAGTATGATTGATGAATATGTGGAGATTTTTACGAGGTGTTTGGTTTTGTTTGATTGAGAGGGCGCTTGGAGTTGAAGGAAAGAGTTCGATTGACTGATTGACTACACACCCATCATCTACGTTAATCGGGGGAGGGCGGATTGAATAAGAGGAGTAATGAATTAATAAGTAATTATATATAATAGTAATAATAATATTTAAGGCCGGGGGCGCGTGCTGGCCCCTGGTCGGGTGAAGCGTGCACAAACAGACCACTGTGCCGTGCAGCGGCGTGCTGCCGCACGAGCAACCACACTGACGGGCACAGACCTGGCTTTCACCGACACGACTTTTGCCCCGACCGGGAGATTCTCTCGAATGTAGATCGGCCCGTAGACCACGTGGTCCCATACGGGTGGGTTGTTTGCCCGATCCACGACATCAATTTGAACTTCCACCGATCGTGATAGTGGCGGATAACCTTTGTCTTGGGCCGTGGCCTCCAGCTTGTACGTTTCTCTCTAAGCACGCGCCGTGAACATAATAAGTAACCAAGTGTTAGTGGAAATATTGTGGTAGGCATCAGGCATCAGTAATAGTCGGATGGTCGATGGGAGTGTTTTTCCTGGAAGGTATTTTCGGTTGCGTCGTGCCCGGGGCCCCAATATGGCGGATCGGCAATCGGCACGCGTTACGCGACTGTGCTGGTGCTCACTGGGAAATCGAGCACCATCCCCAAGACGGACCGGATCGCGACGCGACGCACCCCCAACCCAGACGCACGCGGCGGGATACCCAGAGCACGACGCGTCGCTGCATCTCTCTCATCATCTCTCTTGGTGTCTCGACAATACCAACCTGGCTTTTACGGATGTCACTACAGTACCCACTGTGACATTTTCTTTGATGTGAATGGGGCCGTACACATTCACGTCCCATAGAGGAGGCTTATTGTTCCTGTCTACGACGTCTAACTCAACGTCCACGTCCGCATACAAAGGAGCATCACCTCTGTCCGAGGCCCGCACGCGAAGTCGGTACCTGTCTCGCTAAATATAAGGGCACGGTCAGGTCAGGGCTCATGGGACAAACCAAATAGAACACACTCAATCAGAGAGAATCAAAATCAAAAACAATTGAAAAATGCGTCAAACTAAGAAAACTGGAAACGAAACAACTCAATCACACAACACAACGTAAATAACGCATATTTTATATTCGTTCTTTTTTTAATTCTGGACAATTTCGACAACTAAAATCATTTCCGAGCCGCCAACATGGACCTCATCAGCGCACCTGAAAATTTCGTTTAGTATCCGACTACCGACCATTCAATTAATACAAATTTTGTTTTAATTTAGCGGTTAATCAAATATTAATTAGATGTTAATTGTTATCATGGCATTTGGCATCTAGTGAATAATTAGTGTGTGGTGGTGAGGTTCGCGCAGCGGCTGAAACACAGATCATTTATAAAATCTGCATCAATCGAGCACGAACCAATGCCTGCAATTTTGTTAATAAAATGAAAATACTCAATTTTATAATTACGAAGCCACTAACTAATAATAATAATAATGAGCAATTACGATTCGATCAGCACTGGTTCGATCTAGCGGTAGCTGATTCTACAATGGGGAAAGAAGTCCCCAAAATTGAGAGAAATGAGGAAAATAACAACTAAATGCTAAGAAATATACAAATCGGGACTTGTTTAGAACCGTAGCGTGTACACAAGTTTTCTCTGGCTCTGCTTGCTACAAACGATTAGCTCCAATCCAATCCAAACGCCTACGGTCTGCGTTCATTTTTGGTGTTCGTACACCTACTTACTGAATAACATCCCTGCTGATTTCGGTTGAATGGGCAGAAACGCCGAAGGAACAGAAAAGTGCAATTGTAAATCAAAAAATCATAACGTATAGTACATAACAATATCGATAATCAAAAAACGTAACGAAAAGTTTTGACGAAGCAGGCATTTATATTGTCATGCAAAAAAATTCTCAAAAAACACTTGGGGCGGGGCGGGAGAACAAGGATGTGCAAAAAGTCTCCAATTTCTCTCTTTTTTTTGATTGGCAAATTCGCACTTTTTTGTCACGAAGATAACGACCTTCAAAAACCGATGGACGTTTGAGATGGTATTCGGTGATTTGGTTATGATCTTTTAGTATTGATTATTTTTTTGTCAGGATTAGTCAAAGTTAGTACGCCGCCCCATACACAGATTAAAAATGTCACAATGTCCAAGCGCCGCAAGAGTGCCGATCGCCCAAATCCCCGGGTTTCAAAAAAGCGGCCTCTCGCGACACTAGGTGACCAAAATGTGTCTAGTTTTCAACAAATTCTACTTAAACATTTGCAAAGATTTTTTTAAGTGTCGACAAATCTCCTGTAAAAAATCACTTCAAAATATGGTAAAAAATGTTGCGTTATGAGTCAGACACAGATATTCGCAAAAATGGCACGTATCTGCAATTATGATCAAAATATGTAGAAAAATGCGTTTAAAAGTTGGCACGGGCTCCCACAAAAATCGGCTGCCACCTCATCTCAGCGAAGTGGATTCAAAAACTGGAAGTAGCACCTGGCATCAAAAAACAATTTCCCTTGCTACTTATCAAAATTAGTGGTAGATTTGAGACGTACGCCTGGCACTCAACCAAAACTCAATGCAAAACCGAACATTGAAGCGTATCATGCACGTATCTCAAGACGTAA
>JARJDT010011809.1:0-14543 GCA_030264655.1 Leptusa sp. GC000079
TCCACCCAGTTCGCGTTTCCAATACAGCAGGATCGACTAATATTTATCGAACGAGTGAATAATGTGTGTGCAAGTAGCTGTATCCTATAGGTATATCCTTGGATAACGACCCGGCGAACTTGCAGGAGGTATACTTGTATACCTTTGTGAGTTGTGCTTGTGCGGTCTATTGAGAAAATTCCCCAACAGTAGACGCAGTCGAAACAGGAATTGTAATAAAATAAAAAGGCAGCTTGGGTTTTATTGGCAACCTGCCTGCATTCCTGAAGGACTTGACCCAACCAGCACACAGACCGCAAAGAAAACAAACAACAATTCATCGAACATATAATCTCGACAAACAAATGCAGTACAAACCCCCTTAAAATCTTTAATAATATTTATTGAGTTTTGTAGCAGGAGTCTAAAGAGATGAGGTACGTTGATGATGTAAATGGTAATGGTGGCCATCTAAAGGACTTGATACTTGATTCAACTTGATGTGCGGGATGCTGATATAGTCGGGACAGGGGAGACGTCATTAAACTAAAACTACACTTCTGCAGCATCCTCACTCAAAGGGATGCTCCTTATATAATTGCCGAAAGCCACACACTGACTGCTATTGTCTAAGGAACCCGCACTTGCTTGCTATACCGGCGCTAACCAAAAGAAAAGGGTCCAACTTGCAGAGAGCTCGAGCATTGGAAACAAGAAACTAAGGACGTAGGATGTCGAATTGGAAACTGATTAACTCATGATGAAAATGTTGGCAAGCATGGAACAAGGAAACTCCACTCTTCACTTTTGATCGACACGTCTAAATCAGCAATTGTGGGGATGAAGACTATGCGGAGGTGTGTCTGGCATGGAACGCCGTGGCGTCTTTCGATGCGGCATCAACAGACAGAAAATTAAATTACCGACATTTCTCAGGCATGCTCCGAAAACAATGATTAGCCAAACTCCGACAAGCAGACACGTTGACACTTGACTTGACAGCCGCAACACTCCAACGCGAAAATGTTTCAAATTCGTGGAATATTGTTATTTCATCTCTGTTTGGTGTGCACTTCGTATATGATGGATAAAGAGATTTTCATTGCATGCGCTTCAGATATTTATTTACGTCAGCTTTTCTCATTTCTATAGAATAAATGTACGCACACAGAAAGCGAGCGGAAAAAAGCCGAGGAAAAGTTTAATTTGATATTTCTATTTGTACGTCCTTAATGGAGATTCTTTTGAATGCCCGGCGCATCCACTTTGAGATAGCGTGCAGTCTTCACATCTTCGTTTAGAAACGAAGGCGAATAAATAAATAAATGTCATAGAAAACAGTAATACATCATAGGAAAAAAGTGCAAACAGAAAAAGATCAATAAATTTGCCCTTTTATGGATTAGACATGTCGAGTTTAGTGCGGCCCTGGTTTCTGAACTTAATTATTACTCGAAAGTCTGAATTCATGCGCATCAACTTGTAAATTTCAAGCAGTCTTCAAACTTGAGAGTCTTTTAAATTGGAATGTGAATTGGAATGCAAAGCGAATTAAACACTTGGGAATTTTATTAAAATCTTCCCCAAAAATAAAGCAAAAAAAAAAGAGAGCGAACTGAAAAAATCGTATTGCAAAAAAGCAATTTTCCTCCTTCTGAAATATGCATTGGCGAAGATTTGCACCCACATGATGCCTGCACATCCTTCAAGCGTATTGAAATAGGAAATCAAAACCAATGCATCCCTTTATGCGTACCTTCTACATACAAGCAGTATATTTATATGCACAACGCGGTTGAAGCTGATAGCTGATATAGAAATCGAACCCTAAACGGGGCCTCAATACACAACAAAGGCGATTACTCAAGACCAAGACTGGTCCTGCACTGGTCTCCGCTGGTAAAGATGACCAGAAACCAGTCGAGTCTGAAGGACCCTTCACCCTTCTCAAAAATCGCTTTTATTAAATTACATGCCTTTTCTAGTATCCTATAAATGCCGGAAACATGAAAGAAACAATATCGCCATAGTCGAAGAGATGCATCCAAGAAAAACTCGCAAGATTTTCCAGCGATGAAAAATCGTCAACATTTTATTGTTCAATTTCACATCAAAGGCGCTCACAGAACTTAGGCTCTATGGCAAAACAGGTTATAGTTCCAAACCCTTTGCTCGCACACAACTCTCAAGGGAGACATTTTATGCAGCACATTTGGCTTTGGCAGTTAGTTAGGCCTCAAATGCTAGAAACAGAAATGGAGAAATGTAGGGGAAAATGAATGCTTCAAGGGGGTTGATGCATTCGTCAATAATACTTGTTTGCCCGCACACAAGCACCAATCGTATCATATTCCGCAATTGACCAAACGAGTGTAATTTACACTTGTGAATAAATATAGAACGGCTACAACGACTACAAGTTGACGGTACAGAGAAACAGATCGTTAAAGCGCCCATCAAAACCAACATATTTACATACCAACATGCAAATAAATATCATGTTATTATAGATATGGAGAATGTAGATATCAAAAGAAGTAAATTGCGCTTGCACGTCCATCAAACAAGCCGCCCCCAAGCCGGCGCGTCCACCAAATATCAAACACATCTCTTGCAGTAGGTATGCAGCAGAAAGTAAACAAAAGAAAAGCGCGCAAACATGAAATCATGAAAATATACATTTCAATTGCGCGTCCATTTTATTTTTCAATCACTGGATGGTCTGCATGAATGTTTGCAGTCGCCAAATCCCCCATTCAGATGCGGCGACAGATATGCAGCGCGTAATGCAATCTGCTCGTGTTTGTCTGCGCTTAATACTGATTGGAATAACTCCAAATCGAAAACGGACTAAACTAAAACTATCAGACTATGCCATTCACAATCATAACATTCATAACAAATTTTGCTTCACTTTGCTTCAAAACAATCTTGTAACATTTCCGAGCGTGTATAAAAAACAGTCATTAGGTAACATTAGGACTTGCGGATCAAGCCCCAAGTCAGGAAGGGTTGAGCGTTGCATGGGGCTCCCCTTATATTAATCCGATGCATCTTTATGGGGGTGCATTTTGTTTATGATATCAATTTCCATGCACGCGCATTCTGCACTAAAAGCGATTTAATTGCCAGACAAAGCAATCGCACTCGGAGGCGAGACATTCCTGGGGCTTGGGCGTCAGGCCAACTGGGCATCAGTTTGCACTTGCAGATCGCGCATATTGTATAGTCACAGCCTTGTTTATTTATAAACAGAAATTAAAATTACCATTAAAAATCGCGCGCGCAGTTCAAGTGCGCTCGTGGTTAGTCAACTCAAAACTCGGCAGTCAACTTCAACTTTAAACTGCACTTACGTGTACGTGTACACTTCAAGTGCATTCGTTCATTCCACTCGTCCAGCCTTAGTCAATCTATCTATAACTATATACATTTAGCAAGTTATTAGTGAGTTGAAGTGAATTACAAGTTCATAGTACGCTGCAAGAGCAAATGGTGTGCATGTGTATTAATAGTTTAAACTACGTTTAATGATCCTTTGTCAAGACTAAAAGCTTAATATAAAGTTATAAGGAGTAAAAGAGGAGAAGAAAGAAGTAGAAAAGCGTCTTTTGTTTTGTTTAGTGCGCAGTTAGTCCTCTGGTCGCCGAAACAAATGGCGGCGTTAAATCTTTTTAATTATCCTTGAGAGAAACGGGGAGCCGAGCAGAGTGTGGGTCGCAAGGTAGACGATCAATCAAGGGGGCTTCAGGTTACACGCCGGCTACAGGATGTTCTAAACAGAGACGAAACAAGTCGAATTCAATTAGAACCATCAATTTAGCGCCGAGGACTCGAAGAGTTCAAAGTGCAACGCAAGTAGCAGTGAAGTAACCTGACCGATATTGATGGTCGACACATGAAACATGCAACTTGTCATCGTCCTGCGACTCCTGCCGAGTCCTTATTGAAGGTGAAAGACACCGGGAAGATTGCAACAATCTACCCGGGTTCAGGACCACGTGGCACGTGTGAGAAGGACTCCGTAGGATGGACAAGGAATACTAATAAGGCGCAAGGCAAAAGGTCCTTTGAAAAATCGCATCACGGAAACCAAAGGAGCACAGCATATGTTGCGCAATTAAATCGGCAATATGTCAATGTCGAGCGAACGAGGCATCGATTTGTCCTCAAACTTGCACTTTCCCTCTCTAATACTTTGCACTTCACGGATGCGCCGAAAGAACAAGGACGAAGGAAATTAAGAGGGGTGCAAGGAAATATGCACCATCGCTTAATATCCAACACTACAACACTTGTTTGTTGCAATTTTCCCCCCATTTGCCAATTTATACCCTCTAAGCTCCATCTATATGCACACCTATACGCGTGCACGTGCAGGAAACAGGAGCATGTTTGAAAATATTGCACCATGTACGCGCGCCATTCGATTACGAGACACGTCAGATTAATAATTAACAATTAATCCCGGACGAAATATGGCGGCGGCGCGCCTGGGGTGTAAAAACGACAGCTGAGCAAACGAGATTTTAATTGCGCCATCATCTCATCGAAAGTGGGCGCCGATACGCAATACAAACACCACTATCTTTTCTAAGTGCAAATTGCTGTACGGTCATTTTCCTCCATCAACAATACGCTCGTCGCGCGAGGAGTACTGCACGGAAGCAAATTCAATCTGGCACACTGGCAACGTCCAACGCTAAACATCAATCTTCGCTCTGCGAAAAGCTAAAGTCCGAAGACGAAAAAGGACGAGCACTAAAGACATTAGCGTTTTCTAAAATGATACATGCCACACAACAGTTGATGCCGGAAGTGTTCATACATCTCCGGCCTTTTGTTTGGCAATTTGGAAATGTCTAATTATAACAAAGTTCACCAGGACAAAAACAAAATAATTCAATTAAGAAAAGTTAGAGTTTCCGCGCGCAAAAACGGAACTTTCGGAGAGGGCCAAAAATACGCGAAATGAATGATTGATCATGATCAGGAGTTTTTGACTTTTCGAGACCAAACATCACAAAATGTCTAGACTGCTGCTTGCTTTTGTCCAAGAACGCAATTGTATTTCGTATTATCCTGGCATTGCCGTAGGAGTGAATTGATCGTTCCTGTTAATCCCTTATGTTTTTAATCCCGATGCGAAATCCTCATGCAATATGAGCTGCTGGCTGTGGATGAAGGTGGGCGTATTCCGCAAATATACTGAATGAATGAGTTAGTCAGACTGCTAGACAAACAAATTCTGCGTCAGATTGACGCATTCGTGGTGGGCGTTTAGTGCGAATCGAATTAGCAAATTAATACGCAACAAAGCGGATGTTTTCATCAATGCAATTTAATTGCATCCGATTCAAATATACACAAAACAAAAAGAGACTGTTTAATGCAATACTCACTGATGGTGGCCGCGAATCAATATTTGATAAGTGAATTATCGATCAGGATCACGCATTGTTGTGCCGCATCACAGAGAACTACACTAAATTGCGATTGTCCTGCTGTGGGTGCTGTTAATATCGCTAAAACTAGCGCAAACATGTGTGTGCAATGTCAACATGCTGCTTAAACGAATTATCGTCTCGAATGGAACTTTTGTATTGTCGTTAGCAACACGCCCGAAAATACGGCGGTTACTAAATGCCAAAATAAATACAAGGTACGAAAATATCAAGTGGCAGTGAAAAACGCTGCTAATGTTCGCATCAATTAAGAAAAACAACAACAAAGCACCGAAAAAATTAAAACTGAACAAATGTTGTGTGCACGAAGGGGAAAGATGCGGAAGAACATGAGAACATGTGCGTCGAGGAAGACAAAAGGCGCACACGATATTGTTGCCCTGTTGCCCATAATTTATTCAAGCCCCTAAAATGTACGCGAAAACTCTTGTAAAGAGAAAAACCGACTCGAATTTCCTTTGTTCCATCTCCATGGTGGAACATTTCGTATTTTATTTTTATTTAATTTAACATTGAAATTGAAATATTTGCAATAGTGGCAAACGGACGGAAAAGGAAAGGGATGAGGACGACGAATCAATATCAATTTACGTCACAGATGGGCTAATATGACAATTGCTATTGGAAACATGGAAATTCCATTTGCAGCGTCAATTTGCTTTGGTAACAATTGCAAATTAATTCGTTGCAGCGTATTCAAACATAAAGTCAATAATTTAATTAGCTTGTAATAATTTAAATTTTAAATTAATTTTTTCGCGGTGCACTACGAATTTAATCAAATTCAAAAAGTTGGCAGACCCCCTGACGCGATTTGCATCCGAATACATCATGTACATTAATTTACACGCAGTGTAGGGCTAAGACTATACCCTCGCTCGGCCTCTGGGCTTTCGCCCCATAGATTTTCCGCCTTTTAATCTATTAAAATATTCCCCGGATGCAGCAATGGAGCAATGTATCCAACCGACAACTCACCGGGTGTCAGAAGTAACAACACGCGCAGCGAGACAAGAAGCCTATAGCCGTGTAGAGAGGGTGTAATGATGCAAAGCAAACATCGCTCGCCAGGATGTAATGATGCAAAGTGCCAGCGGCCAGGAGCGTCAAAGTATAAACGGCCGTTAGTCAATTCATAGGGAAAACTTTTTACCGAATCGACAAGTAAGTAGCAAACTCCAAACAACTTTGCACTCAGAACTACAACGCTGAGACACAATAGCGCAGCAGCCCAAAGTTTCGAGAACTCTAAGAATATACAGAAAAAGGATGATGTAAACAAGTTGATGGCACACCCTGTTCCTCTTCATGTTCGTCTTCCTGTTATGAAAGAACATGATGCACATCTGACTATTAAGGGGTTTTCCGATTTTCTTCACTTTCGCTAAAACCTCCAACTCTGCCCTAAGCTGAGAAAGTGCATGAAAAAAATGTGCGGGAAGTGGGTGCCCTGAGCGTTATCCTGTCATCCTGACAGGAAGATATCGGCATGATTTTTTCACGTCTCAGCCTCGCGTCGCCTTCGACCTCATCCGCAGATGCGATGCGCGCGTTCTCTTATGATTGATAACGTCGAGTTTCCGATTGATTGCCTTTGATTTATCTACGTGTCGATGCTTTATGACCGCAAGCTACAAGCTAACATGCATACTGCATAAATCAAGCGCCTATACGTCGATAACTTTATGCGTCTAGTTGGAATTGTCGCCTTTTGCCAATATTATTTCAAGCGCATTCTGCACGCAGTTTTCCCCGGGACAAAAGAAGTACCTCGGAAGTAAGTCACCTGGATGCGGTTATGACACTTTTGCCGAGGCCCAAGGACTATGAGGACCAAAAGCAAAACAAGGAAAAGATTTAGACTGCAAGTCGCAAGTCTATAACTCAACACTGCATGATGGCAGAAAACAAGCGTAGGGGCGACTCATGAATATTTCATTCAACTTTTTGCTGCGGCCAACTTCTTGCGACTTGGTTTCTTGCAAAATAAAAAATACTTTCGACTCGTGGGCATATAAGTATATAAGCATATAAAATCATGATGAATGAGGTATGGCTGGACGTGCACCGACCCACATTTTAACAATTTCAAATGAATTTTTGAACATTGCAAAGAAAACTTGTGATATGGTGCCAATAGTGGTGGCGTGAGCAAGCATCATTAGCACTAGCACTAATTAAAATAACAACTAATAGACAAACAAAATGCCTACGAGAAACAATTAAATATTTGCAATCTTTATAATGAACAAACCGAACGAGCTGCAAACAAAAGCGCCAGCTACATTCTCAATATTTATAATACGCGCACCATGATATTATGGTATTATTATGCAAACAGCGTATTTGTAATAACATTACCATTTGCAGGCATGTACCAGCCAAACAATGGTAAACAGTAATTAATTCAATTATCATTACAATGCTAATACGAATGTAATTTTCAACGTTCAACATTAGATAAGAGAAAACGCGGAACACGACCAAATTTTCCACGCCCACAACATATCAATTAACATTTTCTTCATCAATTATAATTCTTTTCTCAACTCTAGACTTTGGACTGTCAAACCAAATAGATAACCCAACATAATTTATGGCTTTTAATTATAGAAGCGGACAAAATGTCATTTTATGAGATAACTTTGGTCGCTCAAAAAAATAAAATTCCGAGATAGACCTAGACAAGAAACTAGACACATAGATACAAGATGAAAGTCGTAATAAATATCATCGAGACTGTTATTGGGCCCATCGTGTCTCCCCCTTGTAATTGTGACAATCACAGCGCCAAAGTTGCCAATTTCGTGCGGCCATCCATCGTTGAGATGGCATTAGATCACCCGATGGCCGAAAAAGCGGGCAGTGATACTGATAGATATGAACTCGTATGCACCCAGAGATAGGCGATGCACAATCTCCCGAAGCGAAATGAGGAAGGAACCGTTTATGAAAGTTAATACAATATAGAATGCAATTTACGTAGCGATAACAACGATGATGTGCCTATAATGGGAACGAGCGACAAGTCGAGACCTCGCTGCAGCAAACTTTTTCCACAACAAGAAGTTTTAGAGTTTATTATAATTTGCAATAAATGCGCTACTTAAGTAAGGAAGAAGATAATATGACGAACGCCAAAGAATAAAGAGAAAGAGCATTGTTTCCGTCATGCAGAATTACGTCCATTGTGTGCAGGTTAACATACATGATGAACACGTCGAACACAACAAAAACATTTCACTTCGGATAGTGTTTAATTGCTTTCTTTTCGCAATTGCTGGTAAAAAAAATTAATAACAATATGCAACAAGCCACATATGCATTACTTTTACTTTTTATTCTTTTCGGTGCTTCGACGATTATAAACTAAATAAAACAAAAACAAAATACGTCGAGTAAACTTTCATATAAATTTAAATGAGATTAAATCGTGGGTCGAAGTGACCCAAGTGTGGAATGCATGCATGTGGGTTTCCACATTTCCCAATAAGTCGAATATGTCAAGAAGTTACATAAATAAAACTGAATTAAATATTTCTCCGAAAAATAAACTGCTCACTTGAAAAGTGCACATGCACTGAAAGACAATGCAAACGAGTAATTGCAAATTGTGAGAAAATAAACTCATAGCTTTGTGTAATTGCAATAATTCCGCACTTGTGGCAGTATTCGTGCGTTGCGTCGTCCTTGAACATCGCCAAGTCGCGAGTCAAGTGCTTAATAACTATGACCACGGAGTGAGCAAACTGCAAAACCAACAAACAACAATTCTCACAAGCATACAAATTACAATTATGTACACCACACATGCCGATCGTACTTATTCACTCGACGTCGGCACACACATAAATGCACATGATGGCGACGATGCAAGCAAAGGCATTTACGATAACCGGAAACGAAACGATGAGTGTATTTCTATTTGTATTAATAAAGCAAAGCATTGCAGGCACAGTGAGGAGAAAATGAGGCAGAAAATGAAAGTCGATTCACTCTCCAGGCTGGCGTGTCGCGCATATCATTACCCGTTAATAATATTTACCGATGCAATATCTGTGCACTTATATACATTTCCATCAATTATATTAATATAATGATAATGATTGGTATAGTAATAATCAGTGCGATGCCCTATATTTCACGTCTGATTGCATTCACTTAGTGCGAGTTAGTGTCAATTATACGTTGCAACAACAAAATAACAACTTGCGTCGTGTTAATTATATAAATTTATTCACTATTGAACTATGAATAAATTGTATTCGAAAAAGTAAAAAGAGAATTAAAACAAAAAACAAAAGAAGGAAACGCATTTAATTTCCGCTTTTTATATGCAACTCGCTTTATTTCCTGTAAACATAAATTTGATATAGTAGTGATCGGACATGAAACATGATGTGAATTCGAAAATTGACGAGACAAAAAAATCACAAAAAGTGTAAAGAAAAACATGTCCATCTGTTGCGGCAGTTAGTTCAACTTTTTGCCAACATATAAATTTAAAATTTGATAATAAATTCCATAATATCTTCATTTCCCTAAAGCTACGTGCCGGTTTTATTGCGCGCTTTATTTTTATTGCAAAAATATGTGAATTATGTGCACGGCGCTAAAGTACGCAAAGTACATGAACATGCCCGATGATCTTTAATGTAATCGCATAAAATATATCCCTAAACCTCTCCCATGCCCCTAGCGCAAAGAGGGAAAAAAATCCTAGGCGCACTTTTCGCGCCCCTTAAAATCGTCCGAAATGCTCAATAACATTTGGGTTTCGGCGTTTTTGGGTGCGTGTTATTATCATCATTCGCGTATTCAAGTATTCAAACTATTCGACGTCGACGAAAAGTTGGGGCTGGAAATTCACAGCGATTATTAAAACATTTTCGGCGCAAAGTTTCGTCGCATGCACAAAGAGGCGAAAGAACAAAACACCGAGAGCAAAAGATATGATCGCAAGACGCAAGAGGCTATATACAATATAAAAGTTATGATGTAGTGAGTGGTTGCGGCTGCACTCACGGCTATTATTTCCACCACCCCCAGCCCCAACCTCAACAAAGCAACGCACTAGAAATATGGCCAACTTTTAGAAAGCCGAAAGAATGGCGCACTTACATAATCGTCCAAAGGAGTGCGACAGTCTTTTCCTGAGTTTCTGCATCTTGGAGGACAGAGCGCCACTTTTCTTCTCCCTCATCGTGACTCCGGAGGGCAGACCGACTGTAACAAAAACAAAATATCGATAAATTTCATCCAACAACAAAGCACACTACTTTAAAACACAATAATTATTGATACGGAAAGTTAAGTTGTCGCAAGTTGACAAAGTAGCACAACATTTATGCCAAGAATGACATTGAGCGCTAGAACAGGAAATTGTCTGCGTTAATTGCATTCGTCAATCAAGCCACAGACCTACAAATCAATAAAACTCGGCCGTTAGTTAATTGCAACAGCAACACAGAATGCATCAAGTGAGTTCGCTGTTGTTGTGCGTTCGATGACACGCCAACTAAAAAGTGTTAAGTTAGTTAAGTAGCGTAATGAATTTGTTCTAAACAAATTCACATGCGCATCAATCTCAATTCCCGCAGCACAAACAAACAAACCAAAAACTTCTTAAAATATATGAATGAATGGAAATCGACTAATTATACATTTGGCTCTTCAGCAAGCGCATAAATTTCTATTAGAAATATTTAAGTTTACTGCGAACAGCGCTGACTCAACAAATAAGAATCTATAAAAGTTTATAGTTTATTTTATGCTATTTTAGATGGAAGAGTCTCATCTTAAATTGGCTCGAATGAAATTGATGCGTTCTACAACTTGCATAACACCACTTAGCATTGCAACGAATCCAATAAATTTACAATTAGAATAAATTCAAACTCAATAAACAATAGCGGATTGATTATTGAATAAATCGCTTCGAATAAAACCAAACTGTTTGTGTTAGATGTGGGCAGACAATGAATTGCGTTATTGCATAACTTTAAAATGCATTCACCCAGGCTTCAGCATGTAACAAACAACGTAATCGTAAACATGGATTTATTTTAATCGAAGCACCAAATCGCTGCGTTGACTTGAATTGTCCGAATAAATTATGCAATTAACTATGAATATACAAAATGTTCAAAGAAACATAAGTGAAATAGAAGGACATAAAGAAATGCGTCAGTTTGAGCGTCACCGAGGTCAAAAGCAATTAATAACGTTTAACGTTCAATATTTAACCATATAGAATGTGACTGATGTTATATGTATAGAAGAGAAGAAAAACGTTGGTCTACGGCCTCCCACGCTATCGCAACGACAACGACATGTTTATATTAAAGATACATTACGTTTAGCTCAATATTTAAATGAAAGCAGCACCAGCAAGCAAGCATCAAAAAGCAGGCCGATAAAAAGAGTAAATGATTGATTAGCGTGCTCGTTATTTTTGTAAATGATCCTTGAACTTTCCCCATTTCTCATTTCATATTTGTTTCTAACACCAATAAATCAATAAATACAAATATAATATAATATTATAATATAAGACAAATGTTATTAAATGTAATGTTTTGTTTTCGGTTATAAAAAAACATTGAAATTATGTAATATTGTTTATTTATAAACATGAACATGAACCAATAACTGACCTCATTACACTTATTTACCCATTAAAACATAACGAGCATAATTTAATCAAGAAAAAAGGACGAACATTATTTCGATAAAAAAATAAGCTGCTACTATAGATGCTAAAGTGGCTAAAGTGCGCTATTTCGGTCCAACTGATATAAAAAGAAGGCTAAAGCTATAAATAAATATCGATTACTAATCGCATTTATATTAAAATAACTTTTTCATTGACCATAACGAAATAATCGTCATTCGTCATATTATTAATAAATTATTTAATGAATTCATATTGTTCATTTGCATCACAATTTCACTATGGAAACCTTTGCGAAGAAAAGTGCGCGCGCGCACATGTTCAATTCTATGATTCATAATCATGTAACAGCCATTCAAAGTCTAATTCCAAAGTTGTAAACATTTCCAAAGTTAATTAATTGATGAAGTCATTCCATGTGGGCTTGTAACTTGTAACTTTTGTATTTTATTGTTAGAAATAGAACATTTTTACATAGACTAAATCTACATAGTTAAATCGAAGTACCTATAGCTTCAAGGGTGTATTGATAGGGTGGAGGGTGTTAGCTTAGCAGCAAACACAACACGCACTCAACTTGTGTCCGTATATATCGACATTTGCGTCCTTCCGGATTCATCAATATATTAAATCGGAATGTTCGCCTCCATCCTGTCAGATTCGCTTGTTTTTTCACATTGATGGATCACACCACCCCAAGTAACATTCCGCACAAAAAGCAACCACATCAACATTAACAACGAGCGTCACGAGGAGAGCGCTTATCAGAAATCCATTCGCTTTTTTCCGCATCAACAACAACAAAAAATCTACAAGGACTCTGCCAAACATGAATATCGACTGGATGTCATCTCATATTCACTTAACGTACGAAATAAGTAAATGTAAATGTTTGGTGCTTCTATTTCTACTTTATACAAGCATACAAGATAAAGACATTAAACAAACAACAGCAGTCGTCGATGTCTGTTTTTCTGCAATGTGATCAATGTCTAAATCTAACGAGAATGAATAGAATATTAGAGAAAGTATGTCACTCGACTCGATAGCGGATAGAAGCAAACGCAATTGCTATTGCTATATTGGCAAGTGCAAATATTTGCGACAAACCATTTCATTTAATTTCATAGATAGCGTAAACACATGTCGACGATATCTCTTTTCCTTTAGGACTTTTTGCAATTTTCACCATTTTAGGCAAAACTCAAAGCTGCAAGTGGATTTGAGAGCTAAAAGTGTACAACAAGTCCACATAGATTGGATCAGTCAAACTTTGAGTTGAGGAAAACGTGACACGTGTTCGCTGCTTGATCGCGTTCACTTCACGAGTTCGCCGAGATAAAGCGATTGAATGAAAGCCACAAAGAGCCATGCATCCAGCACATCCGAACGTGATAACCCGTAATAGTCCCTCCATCCTGGCATCCTGTGCGCTATCCTGCATTGGCTCCTCGCAGTCCCAGCATATTCGATTCGGCATTATTATGACGGCGACGAGTCTGCAGGTCTGCACACCGAGCCAAAAGGCCAAAAATACAAAAAGTGGACGCTGCTAAGGCGCGTTTTACGAGCGCTTTCCTAAGGATAACTGGGTCATAGATAGACTCATTGCTTATTTTTCTATCCCATTGTATTGTCGAATAAAACGCTTTAATACCGATCGTCGTTGTAGCTTTATTACGTTTCGAACCCGACGAGAGTTTTTCATTCAGAAAAATAAAATATCAACATTCCAGCACATCAAAACAGATGAGATTAGATTAGAGAAAAGCATACAAATATGAAACAATCGCAAAGATGACAATTCCAATTCGTCGCTTTTATATCTACAAATTCTAGGAACAAATCACATAAATTCTTATCAGAATTCTATTTGCTCAGTTTATCTCTTCATACTTCATATATTTTATATTCATCACACAAAAGCGAAGCCAAGACATCGCGGGACAAGAGGAAGAGGAGAAAGACGCGACAAGCCGACGACGTCGTCGTCGTCAGAGAACAATGCATGAAAGCATACGCGAGTGAAGTGAAATACCAAATGACAAACTGCTCAGACATGCATGCATGCATTCTATGGACATATTTTACCACCATCGCATGACCGCCAATAATATTAATTAAAATGACTTTATATACAGAGTGATTTTACATTTTTGGCTTCCACCAATAGAACTTCCAACAACGCCGAAACTAAAAATCACTTTGTATAATGTAATAATATGTAATTTCTTTTTCATTTTCATTAATACTCCCATGTCTTCATAAAGTAATGAATTTTATGCGCTATGCAATAAATAAACTTGCACAAAGTTGACAGCTGACGAGAAATTGTTATCCTGCCACAGTTGCAGGACTAGTAAAAGCGAGATCTTTTCGAAATTAATCCAAGCCACCAAGAAAACGAATGAAAAAGTACTAAAAAG
>JARJDT010011832.1:0-10442 GCA_030264655.1 Leptusa sp. GC000079
TATGCAGGATTATATGGCAAAATAGCGACATCTGCACGTTCGTGTACCTACTAGGTCACCAACTGTCATGTATGCGCGCTCCATTGGAACGAAAGTTCCAAAGCCTACTAGCTCCATGTTAAAAACAATCATTAGAATCGTCGCTTTCTTGCTTTTGCGTTTGCAAATAGAAAAACGTTTTGATTCAATTTTTTTTAAATAAATGTTAATTTTTTTTAGCTCTTCTAAAATTTGGCGCCTGGAGCAGACTGCTCCACTCGCACCATGCTAGCTACGCCACTGGGCGATTCCCTTGCAACACAAGTGTGTCTAAGGTTCTTTTAGGAGTATTATTTCATTATTTACGAAATATAAAGTAAAACACGTTGTTTTTTAAGTGAGAGTAGAAAAAAAACATTTTAAATGTAAATTGGTTACATTTAAACAACGAATTCTATACATGATAGGGATTAATAAGTGAATACTTCGTAGTTATTTCACGGTGTATTAATTATTGATTTTCTTAAATAAGATTGTAAAAAAATGCAATCAATTTATTATCTCCAACGATAAAATATAGGATGGGTGTACCCATGCATAAGTTTGGAATGATGTAATGATCGAAGAAAACATTCGATGTGTCATAAGCATTGAATAGCAATAGAATAATTGAATCACGAGATTATCACGAATTATTGGGAACAATGTAATCGAAAAATATTAAAAACATTACACATTTTAGCACATATTTACACAATGCCTAATGCCTTTTATTGAGCTCGTTATCTCTTGAGTATTTCATGAGTATGGTATGGGACCAATATTAAAGAAAGTGAAAAACTAATTTAAACAATCTTCGATTGCTATAATTCTGGGTTTAATTCAAATAATGGTAGTATTTGATTTAGAACAAAATGTTCCTGTAACAAATATATACAAGGTGTTTAAGCCTTTGGAACATATGTATATTCTAAAGACATATTTTTGTTTTCACTTTGACCACATTTTAGAAACAATAAACACTTGCACACCTTTCATTATTTTTCGGGATATTTCAATCAAAAGTAATAAGTAATAATATATTTATTGGTACAACCAAATGGCCATCGACCTAGGTCCTTCAGCCACAGTAATAAGTCTTTAGCTAAATCGCTGTTTTCAGGTAAGACAAAAACTAGTTTTTTGGCAACTAGAAAACTTTTATTTTCAATGCAACGGCCAATGTTTTCAGACATGTTTTCAATAATACTCTAAAATCTCGTCTTAAATTGATTCAATGGTGCGGGATCATATCTGGAGTATTAGAAGGCGTTTTTCGGAAAAATATTAATTGTTTTATTTCATTGGACTGCATGAAACCGTAGAATTTGGATTGGAATTTATAAGGCAATATTAATAGCTTCTAAAGAATAATTGCATTGGTTTCCAAATCGAAGCTCACCAACTGACAATGGAATTTTTTGTTTGTTTTATAAAAACTAGATTACTGGTCCTGTAAACTGGCGTCATTTGTAACCTCATGCCTCATGTATTAACTTTCAACGCCTATTATAGACGCCGAAACATAAAATCACCCAGTACGATAAATTATATAATGAAGATGCTCGTGAAGCTGTTATTTGAGGATTAATTTTAAATTATAAGTCGACTTGCGACTTGAATAAAAAACAAAAACGGTATGTTGTAAGTACATTTGTCAACACAAATAGACGGTCTTAATGCCATTCTTTGTCGATGTTCATTCAAAACGGTATAACGATTATAAAATCATAAAACATAAAACCAAACTTAAACGACAAACTTGAACAAAAACGGAATTTAATGTTAATACATGTAATAATTAATTATGCAATAAATAAATAAAATATTAACAGCAATGCTTTGTCTGTGTTTGCTATTGAATTATTAATCAGGAGGTATCGGACGGAAACAGGAACCGTTCGTGTTGAGTAACGTTAACAAACTTTATAATCAGCAATCAAAGTTATAACTTAACATTGTTAACATTGCAAATAATATGTAAAAGAGAGAATAGTTTGAAATAAAAACATGTAACAGTAACATGCTAAATGTTAATAGAACATAATGCAGGTTTGTGGATTGTCGGCAAAGTGAAACAATAGGCATACACGAATAGGGGTGTGTTCGTGTCGTGTATTGCAACCCCTCCGCACACAGCACACACGCGCAACTTCATTCAAAGCGCTTGTAACTTTATACCTATAGCAACTTTGCATTGTACTTACGCATTCGCGGACGGAATACACCTAGGCGCGCCAATCGCAATCAGGAATCGGCATCAATACAAAACAAAAACAATGAACCCAAACACCTGAAAATCGGAAAATGTACTTACTGTGAGAATTTATTGTTGAGTACGCTTGATCCCTTCGACTAAACAGCGTTCACTTCACTTCACTTAGAGAGAATTGTCTTTACTTCACATTCGAGTTAGTTAACTAAAAATCAACTAATCGTAATCGTTCGCAACTAGGAAGCATTCGCGTTTCGTTTGCCAACTACTTAACTACCGTAGCACCGTGAACTCCACAGCACAGCACAGCAAAAACCGCAAGCCGCGTTCGTTCGCCCAAACTGACGTACGCTACATACAAAATACAAACACTAGGCTGGCTACTGGCTAGGGCGCTAGGAACTAGGTGCTAACACTACATGACTTCATACAAATAAGTACGCACGCAACGCTTGCGCAAAGTTATTTTGCTCTTGATGACAGCTGTCATCGATTACGATTTTGGATTGCATATCCTATAGGCTAACCTCGCATAGTACAATGAGATGTATGTTTGGTTGCATTTCCCCGGGGAAAAAATGGTGTGGTCACCACACAACTTCGTGGTCACTGAAAGGCAATAACCGCGTTCTTTTTACCTGAGTACTCAGGAAAGGCGTAAGTGAGTGAGTAGTGGCTTTTTAACACACTCGAGTAAATCTCACATGAACAAGAACGGGGTCGCTACCCCGTCCCTTACCGCAAGTGAGTGAGTTAATGGGATTCACTCCCGTCTTTCACCATTAATTTGCTCAATCACTCAGTTGAAAAAAACTGTATTTCATAAAATCATTTGAACCGGACTGAGTGCACACTCACATGAGGCACAACGGAGTGTGATAAGAACGCGGCTATTAGTGGCGTTCGTTTATTCAGTTTGTCTAGCTAATTTCAGTAAATTTTGAATTTTTAGGCGTGTTCTTGGTACAAGTTGTACTGAGACTGACTCGAGTTAAACGTGGATAAACTGAGTTGCCACCCCACTTTATCCACGTTTAACTCGAGTCAGCCTTAGTTATATTTCTTACGAGATTTCTTATTTTATCTCACCGAAGTATTTTTTGGGGGAAAGAAATTAAATATCAACCAAAATTGACACTAACTGTGTTCATTTATCGAATTTGCTTAGCCAATCTTAGTTAATCTCCGCTCTTTTGAACTTTTGAGTGTTTTTTTATTTTTGCTCAGCATACATTTGCTTAGCAAATTACCTCACCCCTCACCGATGCTCAGCTTTTTTGCGGCGGTATCCGTTAGCAAGTTAGCTCAGCAAAAGCTGTCAATTGTCTATTTGGCTTTGAATTTATTAGGATATCGTCGAGTTTTGCGCCAAACGTTACCTTACGCGTTATGCGATTTTGGAAGTTTTGATAAATAAAATATAAAGTCTACGGAAAGTCGTCTTCGTATTT
Source organism: Leptusa sp. GC000079 (assembly GCA_030264655.1). Lineage (NCBI taxonomy): Eukaryota > Metazoa > Arthropoda > Insecta > Coleoptera > Staphylinidae > Leptusa > Leptusa sp. GC000079. Next base: position 3,685 of record JARJDT010011832.1, read on the forward strand.
TTGTTTTTTGCTCAGCTTTGCTCCGCTCACCACCGCTCTGAACTGCTCTGCTCAGGTAAAACTATAATCGAACACAGTTAATAAATCCAAATTTATCTGAGATTACCTAAGCAAACTGCATAAACGAGCGCAACTAATAGTGGCGTTCGTTTATTCAATAACATCATTCATAATATAATTTTGAATTTTTGTTTCGATTTTAGTTGTTTTTCTTATTTTATCTCAACGAAGTATTCTTTCTGTGAAAACAAATAAAATATCAACCAAAATCGACACCAAATCCAAATTTATCTGAGATTAGCTAAGCAAACAGCATAAACGAACGCCACTAATGATTGGCATTTAATAATGCGATTATTTAAATTAGAAATTGCAAATTTAACGATGAAATATGCAATTTAGATAAATATTTATAACAAATGTGACAAATGAATGCACTCCAGACAAACACACTCAAACGTATACTGAGAAATAAAGGTATAAATATCCAAACAATAAACAGTTATAATGTAAATTATGTAATAAGATAAGCAATAGCACTTGCACAATAGTAAAGAGATACAATCCTATCAAACTCATCATTCCTCAATTCATAAGATAAGTCTTTAATAATTAATTTAAAATTGCTAAAGTTAAAGTTTAACAACTGTTAATATAAATAATAAATCATTCAGCTCATCAGCCAATGTGACTAAATATTAATAACTATGTACACGATTATTTACATTACGTCCATTAGTTTTTTACTTTCATGTTTAAGTTGTTGGGTTTTGAGTAATCAATGTGCGCATACTTCATATTATTTTTGCAACTCACGCCAGAGGATCAGGTGTTATCGTTTCTGGCATTACAGACTGAAACAGAAATATTATTAAAACAAAACATTGAAAGAAGTGCGAAAAAGTTACCTCAATAATGATAGCGTCTGAAAGGTAGGAATTAATTGCTCTTTGTTGCTGCTGTTGCTGATGTTGTTGCTGCTGATGATGCTGTCGTGCCTGTTCTTCACGTTCACGTTCACGTTCGCGTTTCATCTTCTTGACACTGCCTGAATGGAAACGACCACCTTCACCCCTAATCCGATTCATTGCATGTCTATGTCTTGATTCATGCAGATATTTCTAAACAAAATATTTACATTATATTCATATTTACAATTTTTGAATTTCCCGCTTAAATTTAGTTTTTACTCTATTTTACTTATTTATTTCATAAAAAATACTTACAGGTCTTTCTTTGGGAATTTTACCTTCCGCCTCCAACTTAGCTCTCGCCTGCCGCCGCTTTAAAATCCGTCTATATTGTTTAGCGTTGACATAGAGAGGTTCCTCCTCAAGCACTTCATTACCTGTGATTGGGATACGTGAAACAGCACTTGTTCCCGGGACCATCTAGAAGAAAATATTTTAGAAAACATTCACCGGAGCCAAATAAACTTTAAAAGCTAGACAAAAGCATCGTTTTTCGTCCTCTTAGAAAGCGGCAAGTTTACGTACATCGGCGGAATTTCTCACCATCACTAAGTTGCCGTTAGACATGGCTAGTTGACTTCCTTGCTGCACCACTCCCTGTGCCGATGAGGTGGTCACTGGCTGTTGTGTGACTGCCGCCGATGTTGCTGCTTGTTGTTGTGTTTGCAATTGGACCAAATTCCCATTGATATTCAACACTAAAAACATTGTTTGCTCAAAAAACGGGACCAACAAGAGTGGGAATATTTACCTGTTGGTTGTGATTGTTGGAGTCCATTATCAAGTGAAACTGGTTGATAGATAAACGTTTGCCCATCTGCTGTTTGCACAATCTGGGCAGTCTGTTGTGATGGTTGTTGCAACATGATGGTCTGTCCCTGTCCTTGGAGGCTGGAGACGGGTACAACTTGAATTTGTTGCAAGCCATTCGCACCCTGCGAGACTTGAATCTGGCCGTTCTGTGCAGGCAGAGCATGCACCATGATTTGCTGACCATTTGCGCCTTGAATCATTTGCCCACCTTGCATCTGCATCACTTGGACTTGCTGCGGTGAGACTGCTTGCATGACGACTTGTCCATCTGCTGTTGTAATCTGCTCCATCGTTGAGGCTACAAATGAAGCACAATACTAATTTAATAGAAACAATCAAAACAGTAGTAAGTTTTAATAAATGAATAAATTGTAGGTTATGCGTACTTAAACTCCGATTTTAACGCAGCTTGCATTCGCACTTTGTGCATTTTACGACTCTGTTTAGGTTTTATGATGAAATTCACATTACCGAGATTGTCGAGATGGAAATTTCAACATGAATTTTTTTATGTAAAAAATTTAACTGGTATGGTTTTGCGGAGAATTGATATTGGTAAGCAGTGTAAGTACGATAGTGTTTTGTTTTTGTTGCGCGTGAAGCAATGCAATGAGCAATTGCTTTGTTCCGAGTTCCGACTGTGCGCCATATTCGTTTGTGAAATGAATTACGTGTACTCGGACGGAGAAATTGCGACTTGAAATTGGCGTAAATGCAGACGCGGCCGTGTTGCTGGTTTGTCGTTTGCGAATCGCTTCTCGTGACAAATGAATGCGATAATTTTTGAACTTACCTGGGATATTTTAGTCGGGTTTCCCAATGATTGGTCGACGAATTGTAGACCAATGGTCGCGACGCAGCGTGCACGAGCCTGGTTGTGTATTGGTGGTGTCGCTTCCACTCCTTGGCGTCGGGCGCGCCGCGCCGCTCAGCGCGCTCGCTAACGGTCGATGGTCGGTGGATGTGGATGCTTGTGGATGTGGTGTCGATGCAGCGAGCCTGTCTACGCGACGCGCGGGAAACTCGTAACCAATTACGAAAGTAGACAAGGAAGGCCCTCTAATCCACGGCTAATCCAAAACCTGCAAACGCCGAATCCCAATGCGATCGACGATCTACTCCGGTTGAATTTCGAATGGGACTTGTCACTTGGGCCGATTTCGGATTTGCTCTTCTCATCTGCCTGATGCTGATTGAACGATGCTTAAATTCCTCTTACAGATTCATTCCATTCATATTCATTCGCTGTTCAGTCATATTCCGCTTTTGTTTTAGTGTGTAAAGTTCACATTCATCCTTTTTTATACTTCATTTTTCTAATGTTTATTGCGAACAACAATATTTAAAAATATTAAATAACAATTTTTGAAGTTATTAAATTGATGTGTAAACGAAGAAAGTAGAACAAAATATACCAAAAATGGAATTAACTTTTAATATTAAATACTTCCCTTCATACTTCATTAACTCGCAAAAAATCGATACATTCGAACATTCAGTTCAGATTTCAAAATACAGAAACTAATATTACCAACTAAAAATCCCTACACATGAAATATCAAAATTTACTCAAAATAAACAAAGGCAGAACAAGTATTTTGATACGAGGAAAGGAACAATCACTCCAAGCAATGGCTGCCTTTCATACCAACTGCATTACACTAAAGTCCCTAGACCATAAAAACGCGGCAAATTCAAAATCTCCGCTTTAAACTTTTTCAATGCGCAATGCATGTATTTTTGGTTTTGAATGTGATATTGGGTTAGCACAAGTAATTTGCAAATTTCATATACAAACACACCAATATTAGTAATAATAGTGCAAAAAAGTATATTTTTCACAAGAATTGAATACTTTTGTAGCATTTTAATATAGCATAAACAAATTATTATTATAGTAAAAAAAAGTAAAGCATAAATTAATTTTTACAAGATTAATAATACATACCTAGGTATTTACAGTTTTTCATACTAATAAGTTTGTTTAATTAAAAGCAACTAAAGATTATTATTTTGATATTTTGTTATGGTTATTGAATTTCGTTTGGTTCGTGTAAAAAAAGTTTGACTTCAAATCTATTGCAAATCATCATGAATTCAAACCCACCAAGTTATAAAAGTTTAACATGTGCAAGTTTTACGCCTTTACCAATCACATTATACTTAGATTAAATTCCCTTTTAGTTTTATAATACAAATCTATATTTTATTAATTTTATTATTTCTTTGCATATTTTATGGTTTAATATGTTACATAAAACTTGCAGTAATTACATTTGACATTCAATTACCAATTTCTAACTATTTAATTTGTCATAATTTTTATTTTGAGGCCGATACAAGATACAATTGAAAAATATCCAACATACATATTGTTTTCACAATTTGCATATTATATTAAGTACTTCTTGTTTAAAATGTAAAGCATCATGCACATTAATTTATTTGAGTTTGGGTTGCAATTTCATATTTCTATAATGTAATTTTTTGGTCCATCTATTTTTATATAATTAATTATAATGTCAGTTAATGTGTTCCTTTACTTGTACAATATTATACGTGGCAGGTATATAATGCAGTCTGTCTGTACAACGTTTTCTTCATTTCAAGTCTAAGTCGATGATTGAAATTTGAAAGTAAAGTGTGACAAGTTTAGGTTTAGAGAAGCAATGGACTTGTGTGATTTTGAATAAGAGAATTATTAAAGTCTCAAAAGTACTTACATATTTATTCTTTGATATCAACATTTACAACATGTCAGAAATTTATTTCTTCACATAAAGTTCCTCAATTTAAAGTTGAAATAACAATCTATATTTCAGACATGTATACCCTGCTATAAATGTTAATAGTTTAAAAATTTAGTTTATTTAGGATGGCGATGGATAGGAAGAAACATTAAACATTTATCGAATAAATGTTTAAAAGTTTAAAGAAAATCTGGAGATTGTCAATGATCCGACTGTTGACTGTTAGTGCAAGTATTGAAGTTAATAAATGTGTAGAAGACAATTGAAGTTTGTGTCAAAGAATCTTTTAAGCGTTTAATTAAAAATTCCAATGAAAACTTAACACAATTAAATAGTAAATTACAAGAATTATTCAGTTTATCAATAACATTAAAAAATCAAGAATTGTTTGTGGTTGGTTTGCAACGATTACAAATTATTATCCATTTTTGTTTGTTATAGAGTGTATTTACGTTTTGGTATATGTTTTAATAAGAAGTACATTATATAGTTTTTTATCACATTTCTTTTTTGCCATTTTCAATTACCTAACAGACTGATTGTCCCAGAAAATCCAAAAATATAGAAATAAATCATAATCCCAAAATTATTTTAGTGATCACTGTTCAAATTTACTGTAGATTATTTTAGATGTACAAAATACATTCAAACGTTCAATTTTAATATTATGTTTTTTTCTATGCTTTAATTTTAATTGATAGAATTTCTGTATTTCTGGATTTCCCCGATTCGGTTCCGGCATAATTAATTAATTTTTTGCACAAAACAAGTATTGAATATTTCAGAATAATTTGTACCCTTGCTTCTTGTTATATCGTTCAGAAAGAAAACGCTTGTCAAGTGTTTGTATATGCAGTACAGTATCTACAAGTTTTAATAATATAGGTATATACAATATATAGTTATTTCTATATAATTATGATAAACAATATGTTTAGTAACATCGCACATTAAAAGAACAAGGCTTTTTAAGATTACAAGAAAATGATAAATTTGGAAGATAATCATTTCTTTGTGAAAATGTTTAGTTAAGATTTTCAGTTAATTGCTCATTTTCTGTGATTAAACAAAGAACCTATAAAAAGTATTGACGATTGCGTTTAACAAATGGCATAATGGAAAGTAAGCTTAAAACGAACATATTACACAAAACGACCAAGTATTTGCAAGAACTATTCACCAAAGCATTTAAATTTGTCAATAGTAGAAATGTTTTCGCAATTACTTAATCAACAAGAACGTATAAGGAGGATAGATAAGACATACTTATAAATAAAGATATTCCTGATAATTTACAACATAAAAAATAATTGATGAGTGTTGTTATAATAATAACTATAATAGACAAATTGATAGAATAATATGAATAACTAACCGATTACAAATATTACCAATTGTTAGTATAATCTTGCTTTGCTTGAATATAATAGATAATAGGACATTGATGTCGGAACAACATCAATTATCAAATATACATGTATGTAGTTATCGAATATAATAATCACTAGTTTTTTTGTTGTTTTTCATTAATTAAAGTTAACTATCACCAATAATAAACTGTTTTCAAATTCATATTATATCAATACATATGCAAACGCCGCCTCTTCGTATCATCAATAATATACATTATACAATAAACATATTTCAGTTTAAATTTAAATTATGCACTTTCAATCTGTATAACTGCCTTAATATTAATTAATTTTCTTCATCAAATTACTTCATTTATCTTTTATATAAATATAATTCCATTTATGGGATTTAGTATGTATAGTAATAATATCTACATTAATAGTTTTTAGTGTTTAGCTTGTTTAATTAATTTTACAAGAATTATTCTAATCATATGTAATTAATTAATTAATGTTCAACTAAGTTTATGTATTGACATCAACTACACCAGTCTTTGTGTGTACAAATTCATATTTTAGCATATATTAATATTTTGTGTTTAAATAAATTTCTTTAAAACTTGAAATTCACATTGAAATTAACTACTTTAATTTACCATAGTATATCAAAAACTATTCTCACAAGTTGCATCTAAAAGAGCGCCGATTCACTGTTGTGCCAGAAAATTTCGTTTTGCATGCCTAATCTTGGTAACTAATATTAGTACAAATATTATTTCAATGTTATTTATAAACGATTAATCTAATCTGAACAAGATTTAACACATAAAGCCCCAAATGTTTTTGTTTTACCTATAAGATATAAGTTTGAA
>JARJDT010011835.1:0-14455 GCA_030264655.1 Leptusa sp. GC000079
CGACGCATATCTGGCTTGCTGCTTGCTTGCTTTTTGCTCAACCGTGCATGCTCTAAATACTCATCGAATTTTCAATGTTCTTTCTTCATTACCGCTCAATAAATCAATTATAAAGTATATTAATTGTTTTCTTTTATTTTAGAATACATTTAATTATTTAAAATTAAATTTTAATAAATATAATTAATTTGTATATGGAAAATTTCATAGTCTTTATGAACAAATAAATTGAAATCAAGTTACCTACATTCTTTTACGTGTCGTATTTGTTTGGAAAACGAGTAATAGTTCTGATTAGTCTCCAAAGCAAGCAAGCATTAAAGGCAGCTTCAATGAATGCAAGTTAAAAATAAACCTGCGAGCTTATTTGGTGTCTGTGATGCTAAATCAATCAACGCGTTCGTTTTCGTTTACTTAAAGTCATACACATGTCGATGGCAGATAACATTTCCCAAAATGAAGAAGACTTAACGGCGTCATGTCGAAAGTCGACAGCGGAATGACTTAAATATTAGGTCGAGTGTGAATTAATGAATAGGCTCTTCGTCGACAGCGAAACTTTTCATTTTCACAACACCGCCGACCATATTACATTACAGGCAGCTTAGAGTGATGCACTCCCATGTGATATTCATCCCTTGATTTTGGTTTTGTACATCATGTATTATAAAAAAGCGTTCTTTTTATTCCGTTTCGTTGTTGAATAACAAGCGTATGTTTTATACACCTTTTTTATTATTTTTTGCATATCCAGAAAGCACAAAAAGTGAATTGAACAAGTATGAAAATAAGGCGCAAAATAATGTCATGCATGACAAAGTGTCGAAAACGTTGAAATGCGAAGAGTTAATTTTTGTATTAATTAATCTCCAGAGAGGGAAAATATGCGAACATTGAGAGCGAACGGGTGCACAGCCGTTCGCTAGTGAGCATCACGTATTTATTCACATACAGACAATGCGGGGCAGGCAGCTCGTGCTCGTGCAAATGATAAAAAAATATGTACGGTCTCATCACTAAACGGCCGCAAATTCAGTCGCTCATGCGTGGGAGAAATGTACCTAACGTTGCGGAATCACAATCACAATCCCCGTGTTAAGCCCCAGTGCCCAGCGCCTTCACTCCATGCCTTGCGAGAGTGTGTGTGTGTATTTCATGTTCTGCTATCTTTCGTCCCCTGTCCCCAGCGCCGCCTGGACGTTGAGAATTCATTATGAAGCGGAATTTTTAATTAAATAAAACGTCCGGCCAGGTGGAAGCCAGAGCACAGATTCCTTGCCGTATTGTGCGGTACGTATACAGAATAACTGTCTGCCACTGCTACTGATGAAGGGAAATTAGTTGATGTCGGAAAAGGATGAGCATGTTGTTATGTTAATAAACTGAATGTTTCTCGCAAATGTTTATGAAACAGACAATGTGCAACAAGCATCGGGAGCCATAACCTAATGGTTTGCATAGTCCCAAAGTAGACAAATAGCCCCATTTTATGTTATATTATAATATTTTAATCTGTTTGATGCCAGAGAGATTTAGTTGGAATTTGTAAACTAAATCAAAATGAAACTCGTATGCCATATGATGTATATGAGAAGATATACGCGAAGCGCTTTTGTTCATGGGTTGAGCATACGATTGGCAAAAGCAGATCAAAATATTAATAAAGCAAAAGCTATAGTTCCTCACTAGTTCTAAATCCGTCATTATACCTATGTGCGCAGCTGATTCATATACCCTGCCATAAATTAGCTAATTTATTAAAGCTCATTAAAGATTGCGGATCGAAATGAAATTCTCTGATGTTTGCGCGTTGCGCCCATGTGCTTGTGTGAAGAGCAAGAGCAAGTGCAATAGAATATATGGAAAACAGCACATTCCAAGGGCTGAGCCGTTTGGCACGGGCACGACGAAGGGAACGACCAACGATTTTCGGCAATATCCGGCCGATAATCGTTTTCATTTCCTCGCTGCCTAAAACTCTTCACTGATTCGTTTGAATTTCATCGCGATCCGTTGCCGTTCGCATTTCGCCAGTTACTCTAATTCAAACACCTAAAGCGCGCCCCAAAACATCGAGCACGCGAAAATGAAACGCAACGAATTATTAGACATTAGTAAATTGATAAACGACGACGACGAGCAGTGTGGCGGAAACACTTCGGCGCACGTTTGGGAGAAATTGAATTTTCGTAACGTCTACAACGATTGCAAGTCGACTCATTGCCCGGCGCCTTCACACTCCGCACTCCGAGCTGAAATGCTTTCAAACGTTTTTACTTTGCGCTCCAAGTCTCACTCTGACACCATTGCAATGTAAAGTGTACCACGTTCGTCTTCACCTATTTACAAGCCGACACCCATTTTCATTGGTTTTTCTCCGAGCGTCGACCAACAACATCGCACATAGCACATAGCTTAGACGCTTCTTCCAATTCTTTCATTTTCAATTTCTTTGGTAGGCGCGCGTGAGAGATTCGCTCGCAAACGAAGGAAGAAAATTACGACTTGGAAATCGCGTTTTGCAAGGAAGCTGGTTTAATTATCTCGAGATGTGCGACTCTCTCTTGTCTACAAGCAGCATAATAAAATCCATTCGACGCAGCACGGCACGGGCACGACGCGTTTTCTTCTTCAGGCAGACCTAGCAATGTCTTTGAGTATTGCCTCAACACCAAGGTGGTTCGTTTGCTGCATTATACCTACAACCTACATCGAGGTCTAATATGCCTATGCCAACAACCAAGGAGCTCGCGCCAACGATGAGGATGAAGATGAAGCGTTCTTTGTTGTGCCGAGTCGGAACGTACACTTATGTCGAAATCAGATTCATTTGCATCTTTGTGCTCGGTGCTGTGCTGTCGTACTCACTCCTCACACCCGGTCGTCGTGTTATTCGTATTTTAGTTATTCGATGAGCGCCGAGCGCAGTGCTGAAAGCGCGACGCCGCAATTTGGTTCGTTCGCTCGTTACCTATTTGACGACGACACGTTTTATACACTATACCTATATGAAAATTGAACAAAGAAAACGTGCGTTGCGCCCAGCCATAGCCGCAGCCGCAGCCAGCAAGTTAGAGAGTAAGAGAAACATGAAAAGAAAAGCCATCCTCAAAGTTAGCACACAACTTCTATACCTACTCTTATATACGATGGAAAATCTAAAGAAATTTATTCAAATACGAATTACAGAATTATATCATCGTATCATTCCCTGCGGGATTATTATTGAAGAGGTTTTAATAAAATTTCCTTTTATTTAATGTTAGAAAATCTAACAAGATGTAAGAGGTTTCCTCTAAAACTTGAGAAGTTCGCAAGCAAGATATTTAAAACATAAAAGACATTTAAGAAGTTTGACAAAATTTTCAATTACTTTGGTATTTATCAAGCTTAAACTTATGTTTATCTTGGAATTTTCATTTCTTTTGACGCAGATATCAGCGGCAAGTTTTTCCACGTCTCTTCACTCCTCGCCGGCAAGTTGAGCAAACAAACAAAAAATAACTCAAACCGAAAATCCCGCACGGTAATACCTTTATCATACTTTTTGTACATATATTTTCCGACAAACGTTCGTCACATATATTCCAATTTTTCCTTCTCAGGAAAAAGGCGAAACTTTCCCTATTTCTCTTTCTTCGCCTTTCGATCCGACGAATTGCACACAGAACGCCGATTTATTTTTATATACACTTGCTTGTTGTTTTTTTATATTTCATATTTTTATTTTTGTGCAAATTTTTTCCAAGACCTTTTTCCATTTGTGTTATTTTTTGCGCGCTCACTTTGTTGTTGGGCTGTTGCTTTTTGTTCTATTATTTGTAATCCGCAACAAATATTTCTGTGTGACTTGTTACGTTGTTACCCCTAGTGCTGTGTGGCGAAACGAATGCTTGACTAATGTTGCATTCGAACTTTTCGTTTTTAAAAAAATTGCGCAGCTTAAAACGCAACCAAAAAGAGAAACAACGAAAATAGACGAGAAAAAAATCTTACCGCAAAACACGGTGCCAAAGAGTAGGTGGATGTATGCCAAACGTAATACTATAGGTGTCTTCGAACGGCGACAATGCTTGCGTCGAAATTTATCCATTCTTCAGAGTCTTTACTTTGCTGGGAGCGCGCGGCGACAAAAAGAACGCAAACCGAAACGAAGTGGCGCGCTTGAAACTTTTCGCAACTTTTCTATCAACTACCAAATATTAACTTTTAACTTTAGCTTATGTTTGATTTTTATACTAGTATATTTTCAACTTTCTTTGTTTTCCAAAAAGTTAATTATATTTCGATTAAGCGCACAAAAAGTTTACTCCGTCTTAACACTTATGGAACTAGGACTAAAGGATCAGTTAATAATTAAATGAATTTAAACACTGAAAACTTTTGTACATTTATTATTTTTTAATTTTTCTAAGCATTAAGCGAACGCGTATGTGATGATTAAATTGTTTATATTTAATTACGATATATATGGCATCCACAAGCACATTCGATTGAATCGATTCAGTTAAGAGAGATAAGAGAATTTTTATTAGCTTTTACTCGTACTTGTGCGATTTTAATTTGAAAAGTTTCGCGAACTCGCAACTTTCAACTGTATAAAAACAGATAAAAGGCTACAATAGCGCGCGCAACACAGCGATGCCGTTGCCGTAGCCGAATCGTGGGAGAACGATCGCAGAATGCGGGGCTGCTAAAATACTTCGTAAGCTTCCACTGCCTCCACAGAGAAGGGACGTCCACGACGTTCAGCGTCAGCGTCGCGAATGCCGTATATGTGCCGTATCGTATCGTCCGCTGAAGCTGAAGCCACCAGCCGCCATACGAGCGCGGAAAAGCAACAGTTTATCAGGGAAAACGAAACTACTTATCGTAGGCGCATGCGTTTCATTTCATCCCCTCGCAGGCAAGCCGCAATTTCAATTACCCATATCTAATTTTCTATTGTTTTCCTAAAAAAACATATTACATTTTCAAAACAAAAACAACCGCATTACTAAAGTGATAATAAAATTAATTGCAATTGTGAAATTACTTTCAACTTTACCAAAACATGTTATTTCATTAAAGCATTCGTTATCCCTATTGCCTCGCTGAAAGCATTATGTTATTAAACTAAAAAATACATTATAGCTTTTAATAATATTTTATTTGTCATTTTAACATGCAATGGACTTCATTCGAATCCAATTGTTAGAGTTTGTGCTTTGCAGGCTTTCATTTGCAATCGCATAATAATAACCAACATACAGATACAATACCATTCATGCATGTGATGTAGCTGGGGCTAGGACATGAAATAGAACTACCTAAATTAAACTAACTATAACTTATCAACAAATCTAACTGAAAATGCAATAAATGCAATTAACGCTTTAATTAAATACATGTAATTGACTGCATACTTATAACTTCTCCATGGCTTTAAACAATTAAGTTGATAATTAAAACGTCTAATGCAAACAACTCAGACCTTAATGCCAAAATGTGGAAATGAGCAAATTGTAATTTAAATCAAAATTATAACGTACAATCCTAGCATATTAATACGGGATATTATAGTTAAACTAATCATAAAATCACCAAACGTAATTCTCTCATAGTACAGTTTTACTTAATTATACCATACTTATTGATATCACGTGTCATAATAAATGAGCTGCTAATTTGACTAATTGCCATTACATAATACGTACACAACGAAACGTATAATTCTAATATAAGAATTTCAATGATTTAATCTCAAATAAAAATATTAATTATGTTAAATATTTAAAAGGGGTAAGATTTGACTTTTATATCATAAACAAATTGATCTAATTTATAATAATTAGACTTGAGTGCGAAACATATTAATTTTACCCATTTGTAAACCTATTAAAGCTAATCAGAAGTGAAAAATAAATTAAGAGAAAGAGATTGATTCAATTTCCAATTCAATTGCCAAATAATTTTTAATTGCTTCTTGTTGGAATTGGAAACGGTAAAAAGCGAAAAGGAACATTTTTATTTTGAGTAATATTCTCAATTAATAAGTTTACACAAGTAAACAAATAAATATATTTTCTTGGTTAAGAAAAATGTTTGTTTGCCACTGCGTCTTTGAATATTTTCATATTTTCAATATAAATAAATCCAGATCGAATTTGCAATTTGTTATAAATATGGTATACCATTAATCCGTGACCGTTGGTGATTTAGGCGTTATTGCACTTAACACATCCCATAATTGGTATTATAATGTTTGTTAATTAGTTAAAATTAACATTTGATGAATGCGAGGCGAGGGTTGCAAATGTAATATACGAGTAGTAGTCCACTATATGCAGCGATAGTATAGTTCCGTGTAGAAATACATTGAATAGAATAGTTCGAACAACACGTTTCGAGCATACTCCACACAAACACTAATGTGAGATATGTAATGTATATTTATCTAACTCTAACACGATGTGTGTTGGTATTGTATGTTAGAGACATTGAGACTAGGAAGATCGGTGCTAAGCAGGGGGTGAGCGGGTGTGGGCTACGAGGCGGTCGCTCGTTATCATAAATCTCGATATAATTCATTAAGTCTCGCGTGCCGCGCAATTACTCGCTCCTTATTACATACGTTTATAGCAGGGACGAGCGAAGCAGGGGCGGCTCTTTCGTCCTGTCGTGTGAACTTACGGCCGCAATAAATGTGCGACAGTTGCACGACGCCACGACGACAGGACGACAGGAGCGATAGCGATGGCGACGAAGTCAACTTGAAGTTAAACGAAGTCGATGAGAGGTCGACGAGGACGAGTTATTTTCATGTGAACGTGGAAACGTAGATTCGAGTGCAATTACTAGGTACGCTTCATGCTTGCACGTTGCATCAAACTTTACTATTTCCAACCCCCGTTTACACCCGTGCGTCCTTATCCTTCCTTAGCCGCTCAATGCTCACTGTTCTTTATGCGTTTACAAACAAATACGAAAGCGATTAGTGGTCAATTGGAAGTTGTGCAAATCCCAATTGAATTTTTCTTATTCTATTCTCTCGTGAGTGATTTATTCCGACTACGGAGTGTCGCTAGAAAAAGCTTTTGCCAATCCAACAAGTAAATTCAATTACCAACTAGTAATACCAGGTTCATAAAACATCAAGAAATTAACGTGAAACAAAACTTTCGCAACATTTGAATTGAAATTTTAATTACAAATAAATTAATTTGATTTGAGAGTCCCCTTGTATAATAAGTTTATATAGCAGTGCATCCCTTAGGATACAATATTTCGATATTACAATTTCAGTTACGCCGACACGATACCAATTCAGCAACAACGAACGCAAACGTGACGTTTACTACTTTTATTTAATAAGTGACGAACGACATCGAACGCATTCATCGTAATTGTGTCTTCGAAATTAATGAAAACGGAAAATTAAATATCGTCGATTCGTTTCGTTACATTACGTTTGCTCTATTTGGTTCAATGTGTTCAATGTTTGCACGAACTGATGGGGTTTCCAAACGCTCCAGTGTTCGAATCCTACACGAAGGGTTCGATAATCTTCATTCAATAATGTTACCACCACTATACCCAATATATGGACAGTATTGCAGTCAAGCCGAACATCCAATGTCCCCTAGCCCTTAGCCCTTATAGAGACGACTCGTAAGAGTGCAGCATCCAGCATGCAATGCATTCTTTGATGCTGTTATAGAGTGAACTCGGGGTGAATTGGAGCAGTGAATGAATTGAACGCAACTGCAACAGTTTGTCCAAGTTTGCTACTTTATTTGCCACGAACTTATTTACACAAAACACGCAAAGTAAAGAAATTAGCACTGAGCTTATATTTGTGACTCATTCTTATCGTTGCTTCTTGTTTCTGCATCATTCGTTCATTTACCTAGCTGCGCGGAAATGCATTTTCTTTGTGAAACCCAAGACGAACCTACTAAATCTAGTACCTAAACAATCAGCGTACAGCATCATAATAGAATAGATACATTTTGAATGGCGCGGTAATAGCACGATTTGAGTCGAGAATCGAGAGAAGAAAAGTGTAGCATGCGGCAAAAAGCGCGCTAGCATCACTGGATCACTAGTTAGCAGTAACCAGTTGCCAGCAACACGCCGCGCTACGCCAGCATGGCATCGCGAAGGAGTTTCGGTTCCGGACGATTGTTGGCACTTAATTGCGTCTCGGTATCTTGCCGCGTGTAAGGATTGAGTGGAAAGTGGAGGAGTAGGCACTACGACACTAGATACATGCATACAAGACTCGCTTGAACTAACTCTCTGCTCTGCTCTTGTATATACTTACCCATTTCCCATTCAAACATAAGACCGACTCGAACATCTATTCAACTCGCAACAAGCACTCCACACTAGCTCTGGTACGCTCTTATGCTCCTTCAGCATAGCAGGAGCAACCACTGCTTCACTCTTTCAGCAAACACTCTCGCATCTCGCATATGCAGTGTGTACTCCATTCGAGCATTCAACAACGCGACAATATCTTAGCTAGTTTAATGGAAAATCTATAGCACCCGCAGGGTGGCTTCACCTGCGAACGGGGCCGCACCGCCATCCGAATGCGAATTGCCCGTTTCGCACTCACTTTACTTTACTTACTTTAGTATTTAGTTCCATTACTTTACATTAGCGCCATAGCGCTCGACGACGCTATCTATGGCGTGTCCTTAAATTTCGCTAAGTCTTTCGGCGCGTCTTTCCCTTTTATCCATTTATTCACCAGTTCGCAGTTTAGGAATATTTATACATCTTCTCGTTCGTGATTCCTTTCTTACATTAGGTTACGTGTTTTGTTAGTTCAGTTTCAGTTGTATCTCTTTAGCGTAACGTGCGCCGTGCGTTTACAAGCGCCCAAGCGCGTTACCCTCTGCCTCTAACTCTACAATAGGTATACATGTATCGTGATTGTATTTCATTTAATAGTCTTGTTTATATACGAAGACGTCTAAAATTCTTGCAAAGTAAGCTCCTTAGGGAATCAAGCTTGAAGCAAAGCAAAATTGATTACTTACCAACGATAAAAATTTTAAATTGCGCACATGAAAATTGCACATTTTCAGTTAAACCGGTGCTATAGAAGAAACGAAACATACATTAAACGTAATTGCTAGCGTTTTTCTGCGTTTTTGAGCTGCTGCATTTCGCGTAATTTTAATGTGTTGAGAGTGTATATCTTTTAAAATTTCCATTGCCCAACAAAAGCACAAAAATGTTGTTGGAATGGCCAACGAAAAACAAGCATATGCACGCGTTGGTATAGCGTTGGTACACGAAGTGGATGGAGTTCATTCGCTCGATAATAAACATATACAACGACTAAGAACGACAACGTAACCTGCATATTGCTAGTATGCCAGTACAAGTGTAAGTGAATATGCGAAGGAGCGCGCATAGTGAAGCTACGAGAGTTAACAAAGTAGCTAAATCATAATTAAAAGTTAGAATGAGAAAGTTTCTGGGCCAGGAGCAGATGTTCTTTCGTCGGGGCCGGGCTCCACGCTCTGATGTAGCTGTTCAACTCCAGTCCTCCTAGTACTATTCGTTTCTGCAGTGCAGCCAATGTTGAGTTGAGTTTCGCTGTTGCTCACTTCTTGCATTACACTGTGGCGGCGCCGGGCATCGTTAGGACCCACGTTAGGGCGAACTCCGAACTGTAGCGTGCATAAGCTGTGTAAGCTGGTACATATGCGAGCAGGTTATTAATACTTTACTACATTGCGCGAAGAAGGAAAATGTGCGCGTAATTAATTTCCACTCGAATGAACGTTGATGAATTTAATCGGGATATCGTTGATAGATAGTTAGATGAGGAGCAAATTTCAATCAAACTATACAGTACGAAGGCAAAGGCCTACTCGCCTACTCAGAATTTCTCGATAATGAGGCATCGAATGAAAATTTTAATACGAAACGCGTTGAGGCACACAAAGGAGGCGGATAAGTACTTAGGTACTTTCCTTCCTCGTTTTCTTGTTTTCGAAAAAAAAAACTTGATACGTTTTCCATCATAAATATTAGTTTTCCTCGTTTGTTTCCTTTGTTACTTAGTTGTTCTGTTCTGTTTGCCATAAGTTGCTGCTCGCATTCAAAGTTAAATATACGCGGAAAATGTTTTATTTGAATAAAGACATTTTGAAAACTTGCAAATTGTGTGCAAAGAAATAAAACTCGCAGGTAATTCGTTGTCGTATACCTAGAAGTAGAGAGAACTCGGATATGTATACGCTGATATACACACCTACAACCTACAATATCCCTGGCATTGCTTCGCAGTCGTTGCGTAGGTGTGTATACAACATTGTCATGCTGCAAATACCGTATAGTGAGTATAGTAAATGTAATATAAAATGAGAAACTGAGATACGAAAGCTCGAAGGCTACAAGGAAAAGTTTGCGCGTTATGCCTTAATGAATAAAAAACAAAAGTTACAGCTACTAGAAATCTACAAGAGTGCACTTGTTTCTGTCTTCTTTGCGTTCACTTTACCAATTGTGAATGCACAATTTACATGTTGCATGCTGCATCCCGTCGCTACTCTTCTTTATTCTATTCAAAAGTAATCTAAACCAACGACAAACGACGCAAAGCCCTTGTCCTATGTCCTATTGTTTTTCATTTATGCAAACGCACCTGCGATTCGTTGCCGGCGTCCTCATCCTCATCGCTCGCAAATTCGTCTAACAGGTTTTACTAACGCTAAATGAAATTTACGTTTAATTTATTATGATGGCAACGATTGGACGGCATTAATTAAAATAAAACATCTGTTTCTTTATTCACACATCGCACTTTTTTTCGTAATTGAATTCTACTTTTAGCGCAGACTTGAATTGAACATATTCAAAACATAGTAAGGACTATTACACATTGGAACATACTTTATGTATGTCTGGAACATTCTGTTTTCGGCAGATCCTTGACGAGCGCATTCAATGAACCGTGTCCAACGATAAGGACGAACTCATGCTTTTCCAGTGGAATTTTCACCGCCGTGTTTTCCTGTACACTGAAGCCTTGGCAGTGCTTTCTGTAGCTTCTTGGGGGGTGTGTGGGTTTACAGATCGTACATCCATCTAAATGTATCAGTGTTTCTACTTTCTACATATTTCTACAATCTTCTATCTTCATGTCAGGCACAAGCACCAAGCACGTATGCGTTGGCACTTTGGCTATTTGCTGCATGTATGGAAATGTGTGCAATGTTACGAAATATGTATATAAATATGGGTAGTATACGTTTTTTATGATGCTCAACGCCCCATTTTCGCTACAATTTTCGCCATCATCTTGGCTATCGTCTTCGTTGACTCTATCGCATATCGCGGTTTCATTTTTATTTATTTTCGAATTTGTACATTACTGTGTTTTTCCCAGAAGGCTATTAAATTCAACTTAAATATTCATAGATTATTAATTGCCATTTTTTGATAAGTTGGAAAATATCTGTTGATGTTGCCTAAGAGAAAGTTTGTTTGTTTTGAAACATTTAGTTTGCTTCTTCTTTTTTATTTATCATCAACTTCCCATAAATACATAATTTGTTTTTTTCGTCTGTCAAGTTACTGTTCTATTCACGTCTTCGCGGCGGCTATTCATCTTATTCAACATTCAACGGCCGGGTCGGTCCAGTATCGTTCATTCTTTGCTCGTTTATTTTGTTAGTTTATCCCCAAATATTATACGCATACCAAAACATATACAACTAGTCATTGTCGTTTGTCGTTTCTGATCTAGTTTAGTTGACATTCTTCGCAGTTTCTATTCATGGCTTTTGCAGTTTTTTTTATGGCTCGCATGGTTCACGACTCTTAGTTTCACATTCAGAACATTCCTGCGATGTTCTTCTATATCGTATAAACTTACTTCGTTGTCCAATTTGTTCCTTCATTTTTTCATTAGGTTTTTATATTTCTTTCTATTTTTGTTAATGTTTTTGTCGTCTTTCTTGCGCTACTCGGTGGTAGCTCCACAAATTATTTTTTGTTGCTTGTTGCTACAAATTGTGTCCTGCATTTAGGACATGCTTCGTCGCATTATTCGTCCTTTCGTAGGTACCTGTTTCGCATCCTTACATTACATAGTAGGATGTGCATGTATCTCTTAAATAAATAGACCCTAATTTTGTAACTGCTAAATATCTTAACTTCTTGTTTTTTACAAGATCCGGACATGGTCAGACCAATGTTATTTTATTTTTAAATGTCCATCAACAAAATGTTATTGTTGGTTTGGTTCTAGATATAAATACACTCCTGGAACAGGAGATAAGTTTCGTGTGACTTCTTCAAAGAAGTTTTAATAAAATTCAGTGACTGCTATAACATTGTTAAAACCCCGCAACTAATACACGAAGGCACAACGAATGTTGAACATTGAAACGCGATTTGTATTTTCCGTGTGTTCGTAACTTTCCCGTTTGCCTTTTTCTTATCGTTTCATTTCATTCTTCACATTAGTCATAGTCCATAGTGTTCTGTATTCTTAGTCTATTCTTGTTTATTGCTATTATATTATTCGACGTCTGCGTCTAGTGTTGTATAAGTAAAATGCAAACAAACCTAGTTTTGAAGTATCAGAAACAGTGGACGCAAAAAGGACAAGGACTTTAATGTAAGAGGACCAACCAAGCGGAAAAACTCCAATGATGACAAGAAAATAGTCAATGACAAAGAATCTTAATAGCATTGAGTCATTGAGGAGTTGAAGTTAAAAACTTCTAATTGTTTCACAAAGAAGTGCAAAACTTTCTTCTTCTGCAAAAGCATGATGATAAAAATATGAAATAATCAAGAAACATAAATAGTCGATTAAGACGGTCTGTTATGACAAAACTTATTTGAGTTTTTTCGTTATGTTGTTACATCTTACATCGCAAACAACCAACAATAGCGAAGTTGGAAACTTATGATACAGTTGAGAATAAAGCACCAAGATATTTCTCTCTCCTCAATTTTGTTCTGTTCCTAGGTAGATATAAAATGTTGTAGTACTAGGTAGAGGTGGACAATAAACAATTCTGTATCCTGTTGATGATGTCGATGTCGACGTTCACGGCACAAGTGCAAGTACGTGTAAGTGTGCAGATTGTAACCTACCCTTCCTTCCTTATCCTTAGGCATCCAGACTGCGGCGACTGAGAATACGCCGACCAAATGTAATATTTATAACACTAAAGTGAACGAACAGATAAACGTTGTACTCTCAGGAGATCGCAACAACTAAAGGGAGCGTTCCCTATGCTCAGATTCGTCCCACGTGGCTGCTGCCGCCACTGCCTCCACTGCTGGATTCTATTTTCTATCGAAGAGTGCCAGAAGAGCAGAAGACGAAGACTACATAACATACTACAGCACAGCACAGCCACACAATGTAAGCCTCTAGACTTCTCGCTCTGTTTGGATTTAGGTTTGGGTTTGCAGTCTTCTTCACTGCCTTGAGTGCGTGTTATATACGTGCTGAACATTGGGTAAACGGGTAAACCAAATGCTTGAGTCTAAATCAAACCATTCCATTTAAAGAAAGGCGAAGTGGAAAAGGTAGAAAGGAACTGGCAATGAAGTATGAGAGCAAATGTATAAAAGAGGGGAATATGGAAAAATGAGCAAGAAGTAAACGAAATGATCGAATGCTGCTGTCAGGTGTAACAAGCTGATAGAAATTTATGTGTTCGCTTGTTTTGCGGGATCCTCTGTGTCTTTTTTTTATTTGATTTGCGCTCAATTCAATTTCCCCCGTATGCGCGACCCCCTCATATTTTTCGTGTTTTTATTTCATTTATTTTGGTTTTTTATGAGCATTGGCAAGGGACCAGGAGCAGCAGCGTTGTAGATTGTAGATGCTCTGCTCTGCTACATTATTTCCTTGTTTACTTTATTAATTGACTGTGATTACTGTGCGTAGCTTGTTATTACCGATGATTGTTTTGTTGTAATCGTCTAGCGAATGCAAACAAGGGGATGCTTTGTCAACAACGTAGCTACTTCAATCAAAATCGCAGCCAATAGTTATTTACGCTTCGAGTGTAAAAATATTCGACAGTTAATTGCAGTTGCGCGTTATGGGTCGTTGAGGCCCTGGGCAAACTCAATTTTGGGGCCCCCTATACTCCTTTAATTCAAAAATAAGCAAAGTAGGAATAAAAAAAACAATAAACAATAGACAATAGTAACTTAAAATGTTAAATTTTGACTTTTCTTGGTTTTTAAGTATCAAAAGTATTAATAATTTGGTCGTAATCTATAGGGTTGTTATTCCCTTTTCAATGCATAAAACCGCCAGTTAACGGATTAACTGTAAAATGTAAATGTTTTATAAAAGTGTTGGAACATTAATTAAATTGAATACATTGCAATTATCAAAATATACAGCTTAATAAATCCAATTAATTTGTATTTAGAAAATCTTATTTATGAAAAAAGAAATTGAAAACTAAAATAA
>JARJDT010011843.1:0-12395 GCA_030264655.1 Leptusa sp. GC000079
ATGATTTAATTAATTTTTAGCAATAAATAAACAATTTTCCCTAAAGTTTTTAACAACAATGAGTTGTCATCACATTAAAGTATGCAACTTTCTGTTTTGAGAGTTAGTTTTATTTCTGGTTAACAGGCAGGCAAACTGTGACTGTAGACAACACAGAATACACTTTGAAGAAAAAGTTTGAAAGTTTTGCAAAGTTTAATTAATTTGCTTTCTTTAACAGAGAAGAAGCAGAAGAAGAAATGAGGGGTAAACACAGTCGGGGATTGAAACTAATAGCTCTTTTGCAATATATAATTTTATAATATAGTACTGTGTTATATAAATGTAGCTGTAATTTGATTGTAATTACAGAAAATGTGTTTTCGCGCTTCTTGAAGCCATACGTAATGCTAATTAACTTAATTCTGGGTTTAATTCTTCATAATAACTTTTGCTTTTATGCCCAAGATGCTCTTTTCAGTATTATTAGTTAACTGCCATAATGTATTTTCAAATCCTAAACGAACAATTAGAAATTTCAAGTTGTCACAACTCATTGTAATTCAATTGCTATGTCGTTAGATCGTAAAATTTGATTTGCGACTTTGACTAAATACATAAATACAATTTAACCAGGTAAATTTAAAGCTAATAAACTAATAAATGCAAAGCATAGCGTCATAATTAAATTGGGTTAATTACAAACGATTCACGCATCGAATTAAAACGTTTCGCGTTTTAATTTTACTTTAAATAGAAATGCAATCATTCAATGCAGCTATTTATTATGCTGGTTACAAAGATGCCAAATTCGCAATTTCATTGCACGACGCAATAAAGAAAGAAACGACAAACAAGTGAAAGTATTCGAGGTGAAGATAATCAAAAACACAAAAACGAAAATTTTACAACGAAAAGTTTGTCTAATCAAATTCGCTGTTTGTTCAGTAGTTCGCAATTTGTTGTCAAACGATAATAAAATGCGAGATTTCCTTTATGTGTGCTCAACAAGTGAGGAATTATCGTTTGCAAGCGAGTTCAAATCGATTCCATCACTTCGAGTAGTTCATAATTGCAGGTCTTGTAGTTCAAACGCAAAGCAATCGAAAGATGTGGAAATTACTTACTATACAGGATGTTCGCGTAATTATTGTTGTTACGAATGGTAATAAAGTAGTATTCGCACTTTTTGTCTCTCAAGTATTATATTCGAATACTTTCTCGTGCTCTTTGGTTGTGCTTGGCGTTGATGACGTAACACTTCCGGAAGTGAATTTGTTGTTGTTGCTGATGCGACTTTTCGGTAGATTTAAATTTACTCAAGAGTAGCAGATGCGCGGCCTACATTGTGATTACCTTTCTCTTGCACGCAAAAACTCTCACACTCGTAATTCATAATAATACAATTATGAAGAAGCGCGAAATAATGAAAAAGAAACATAATTGCCAAATGGGTTTTTCTTAATGCAATCAACAATGATGATGATATCCTAGTTTCCCACTTTTGTTTGCATTTTATTCTTGAATGATTTATGTTTTATGTAATTTTTCGCTGCTATTGTTCAGGTTTAAAGGATTAATTGAAGATTTGATGTAAAATAAGAATAACGCCAAAAGAGTTTACGGTGACAAATGTATTTTTTTATAAAATAAACCTACAAAAGCTTTATACAAAATAAAATTAATGGTAATGTACACATGAGTGTTGTAAGCATCATGGACCCGTGTGTTGTTGATGGTTGTTGATGCAACTTTCCCACACGAAAAGTTGCGTCGTCAAGTTGTTGATTCTCGAACGTCGTCGTCGTCGTCAATTTCAGTTTCAGTTCTTTTGAGCGCTGATGATGTTGATGGAATGTTGGTGGGTGGTTGAGCGCTTAGAAGTGCTTAGAAGGGAGCTCCATAGGAGCCTCCGGGACGGCTGGGCGCGCCGTAGCCGCCGCTGGGGGCCGACGGACCGCTCGGATATCCGCTGAAGCCGCCGCCGGCTTGGTGCGACACCTGGTTGTATTGAGCGACTTGGATGGCTTGCTTGATGCCTTCGAGATCGATGCCGACGACGCGGCCGCTGCTGTACGATGGCACTCCGTATTGTGGCGAGGGGACTCCGTAGGAGGAGCTGACGCCGCCGCCGCCGCCGCCGAATCCGCCGCCGCCGCCGCTCGAATGTCCGCTATTCTGCTCTTCCTTCAAGAGGATCTGACGTACTTGTTCCAATAACGCCTGGTCGACAGACGCTCCTTCTGAGGTTTGATAGCCGGATGATACGGCCGTGTATCCGCCACCGCCACCTGACAGTCCACCGCCGTGTCCGCCGCCGAAGCCGCCGCCGCCGCCGCCAAAGCCGCCACCGCCACCACCGCCGAATCCTCCGCCTCCGCCGCCGCTCGGCCTGTTGTAGTTGTAACCGGATGGTGGTTCGGCTACTACGGCAACGGCCAGTACGAAGGCCGCAAACTGCAGAGAAAGAAAAACAGATTTAATTATAGGCAATCCTTGGATTTTCTGATGAACTTTATATTTTCACTTTGCACTTTTATGATTTTTAAATTTCTTTAGTAATCCACACAATTTTTGCTTGATGCAATGAGGATGAAAGTAATGTTTGATTCTCTTACCACGGTGTAAGTGTTCATGATGCTTGTGTTGACGTCGAGTGGTGACTGTACTGTTACGGGATGAACATCGACTTTTTATACGTCGTTTTGGGTCTTTAGAGGGGCGATGAGAAGACGCGAAGACGGTGTAATTCTCCTCTGGGGCAAGGATGGTCTCCACCGAGCGGCACTTTCACGCAGAAGACTCTTTTCGTTACAATCGAAGATTCTCATTTCTCTTCGGCAAAAAAATTTTTAATAAAAAAATGTTTTACCAAAATCAATTTTTATTCGAATTAATTTCAAGTCTTATTTTTTAGGACAATCACATAAACACATTTTTGCACATTTTTCGCGAGAAATTTTGTGCATGCCATTGATTTATTGGTTGTAAATCTTCATCACGACTGGGTTTAACATATTATTTGACTATTTGCGTAATTGTTTGGCAAATTGTTTACATATTCATGGAATGTACTTGAATTTTTCCATGAAATTAAAACAATTACACGCATTACAAATATATAAATAAATGTATAACGCAATGCAAACAAAATTCAATAAGTTACTCAATACTCTTTTCAAATATCAAACATTTGAGCTACTTGGTATTTAGAAAATTACCTATTTGAGTTCATTACCAAAAGCGCGCATTTAAATATTTCAACATGTTTGCATCTATTGATAAATTGATGTGCAAGTTTAAGACTTGTTACTGTAACAAATCTACGCACAAAAAGCGATCGTTGGCAAATTGAAAAACTTGAATGTCTAATTAAAGAACTTTGCGATTGCTAATAAAAGACCATTTGCGCTCAAATAGTGTCATTAGCAGGCATGTCCAACAAGCAACTTCACTTCTGAACTTCTACAACAAGAGCCATCACTTAGAGGTGTTTTAAATGTTTTCCTAATAAAACCAGCAAATAAATAAACAAGCAAGTTTATTGTCTTTCTAAGTTGGTCGAAAAAAAACTTTCAAAAACATAATTTAGCATCAAATGTCAGAAATAGTTCTTTTGTTCGACCCAATTTTAAGTGATTTAAATTTTTGTGGACATGGTTTGGATTTTAACTTAACATCACAAAATTCAGAATGGAAAGTGCCGCCAAATCCGCCCATCGAGTAGGTTGTCCTGTTTCAGACACCTTGAAGCAATTATTGCACCATGCGAAAATTTTCTCTTCAAATTTATTACAACAATAAAGAAAACAAACCAGTGACTTATTGAATTGGACTGAATTTGATTCAAAATCTGTATAAATCTACATTATAGTAAGAGTATAAAAGACATTTGATAATAGAAAGTTAGTTATCAAATTGGTCAAATTAAGCGCAGCTTCTGTTAAAAGTGTAAATTGCAACAGTTGCGTAATTATTCAATCAATTAAATGAGTTAGTTTGTTTTGATTGACAACTCTACTCTGTCTGCTACAACTTCCTCCAATTTTGCCTTCAACTTCGACTTGGATGAAGACAATAAAAACTCTTGCATAATTTCATGATACCATAACGAACCGAATGTGTATCACGTAAAAGATATCAAGATATGGTCAGCCCAGGGGCAAAAGAAACTTGCTTATTTCAACATCCGTTTCCCGTGCTGCATGGCTTTTAACTTAATTATGTTACATCAAGATTAACTCATTTCATTTCACTTATTTAACTTTTTTTACTCTTTGGCGAAAAGTTCTACCGAACATTCTGTATACATATAAACAGGGGCGGTTTATCCATTATCACCTAGGGCGCTAACAAAATTTAAAGATGTTTTTAATTAAATAATTTCTGTTTTTGTGATTAGAAAAATAAAAAACGTATTTTTTATTGAGGCACCATTGAGTTATGTGTATTAACCGGCCCTGTATATAAGTTAGATAAGTGAATTTTTACATGTTCGATGCATTTGCAGTACATTTGTATGTACTTACAATGGTGATAGTCACCTACATTCTGCATTCGAGCATTATTGTTAAATGCAAAAGAATAAGAAAAACTAAAAAACCTTAAAACACAAACGAACAACATACGCATATGAGAAAGTTACTTGTTTCATGTTGTTGCTCCTTCGCATTCGTATTGTTCGATGAGATTCTATTCAAAATAAAGAAATGATGAATTGACGATGTGAGATTTATGGGATTCACAAATAATAATTGTCTCGTTTTCTAACTATTTCTAACTAGTCGATAGATTAACGTTTTTTACTTAAATAAAAGAAATGTTTAAAATTTAAAGTGGACAAGGACATTTCATAGTCGTAACAAAATTCGTAATTTTAAACGTAAAAATTTCAAACACGTTGCTTTTGTTTATTGCATTTCATTGCGTCTTCAGCATGAGTGGTTGATGATGATGATGATGATCAAACCATACGATTGCGCTACATGTGTGTGACATCATTTCTTCGTTCATTGAAATGGAAATGAACGAAGAAATGTGTTGGATTTAGATCGGTGATGGTCCAGATAATCGACCCATAATAAACGCACGGCACGTTTCTGATGCACTTTCGATTTTAAATATCATTCGTGGGTCATCGAAACATCAACGTGATCACAAAGCAATCGGAAAATCAACTCATCCATGCACTTCAACTTCTAAAGAACTAAGTTTGTTGGTCGCGCATCAATACATCAATTGATGTAAATTGATTCAAATATTTCCAACAAACAAAGAAGAAATAGAGAAGAAAAGTCATTTCACTTTCGTCTGCACAAGCAGTGATTTCATTGTCAAACTTTCCCAATATCCAATATGCTTTTTCCCATATTGCAATTGTACATTTTTCGATTTTAGTTTTTGTTCTTGACGTTGGGCAGTGTGGTAATAAATAATTATAGGTTTCGGTTGCCATTCATATTCGTTAAATAATCATTTAAGTACGCATTTGAATAATGCGAAGCGTGTAAAAATTATTTATTGCTAAATTAGAAAACGCGCATCTTTTAAACGCACAATTCGAACATTGAACGCATAATGTGGCGCTTGTTTTACAACTCAACAAAATTCGAAAAGAAATAAATTAACTTTCCACTATAATCACTCAAGAAAACTCGAAGGTTTATGTGTTTGAACAAATAATAACTTAATTTGATTAAATTTTGACTTGAAGCATTTAATCAAAAAAGTTGTCTTGAGTTGAAATCTCTTGTGCGACCTCTTGACCGCAAATAGCAGTTCGTCAAACTTTGCACATGTGGCAGAATTGTCGAATTTGAATTTTGAATGCCTTTCAAATTGCACTTACCAATATATTTAAGTAACTCAACTAAATAAGTTCTTGAACGCGACAGGGTGCTGTCAATTCAAAATACTTTCAAAAAGTTTACGAGTATTAATTGCCAAAACACGATATCGATAGATTAATTGCCACATTATAACAAATTGTATATAAACAAAATATGAAATATTAATACAAACACAACATTGGCGAATTGTGTTATTAGCACATCGGGACTTTAACGAGCGAATGAATTTCATTGCGTCTTTGGCGATTCTTCTTGCTTTTGCTTTATTAAACATAATGAGGTCGTAATTTATTTTTAAAATTAATAATCCATTGGGTAATCTACTAGTAGATTTTTCCCATTCAATTGAAATAACATGACAAATTGTTCAACTTTCAAATTTTTACATCTTTAGCATTAGTTCATTATCATCACAATAAATTATTGGGACTTTAAAAAAAACGTAAAAATTAAGATTAAACATTGTTCGGTAAGAATAAAAAATAAATTTGTTGAAGAATGTATGAAGTGGTTTTATCGTCTTGTAATAACATTAATAATCAATTTGTACCTACGCACCCATCAGCATACAGAAAACATCAATTACATTCAAGTTCGATAAACGATACAAATCTCTAATGGATTTTTTTCAATCGTAACAGAAATAATTTCATGTTTCAGAACATCATGCACTAACAATGCCTAAGAGTAGAAGAAACGTTAATAATCTGTTGCATTCACTGCTATTGCGTAACATTAACATCTTTAACTTTAACAACTAACAAAAGTTTAAAGCTTAGTTTTGATTATTTTGAATCTCTAGTATGTAATTCAAATAATATTAATGAATAATTCATTTGTTCTGCGAGTTATCAAAATGTAATTTCTTATCAAGTAGTCTCGACATTTTCAACGCTAACTTTTTAATGTTTTTAACCATAAGGTATAAGAAAATGATGCGGTTTAATCTTCATGCTACATGAACACGTAATATTCAGTATGTAAAATGTGTAATATTGTCCGATTGACCGCGTCTAATTGGAAACATTGCCCTCGGGTGTCCTTTCACTTGCGCGAAGAAGAAGCAGACTACGTGTAAGAGTGCAAGAGATTCACGTACAATATGAGCATCTTACTAATAACTTATATTATGGACTTTGCACTAATATTGCCAAAGAAAGACTTCTAGACTTAAATGCTAAAATTTTCTTCTTTTTTTTTTCAAAATTCAATCAAATAAACTAGAGATAATTATGCAGTGGTGACTTGTCTACGATTGAAGATGAGCTGTAATAATTGCTATGAGGCAAGACCAAAAGTAGTAAAATGCATAATTTAATGTTGGTTTAGATTTATATGCATATTTAATATTTTATATTGTGCATCATTATAGAATAGACACTAAAACAGCTTCCGTAGAACTATTAATATGAATAATATACAGGATGCTCCTTTAAACTTATCAACAGCAAATAAAATTTAAAGTTCAAAATTAACATTCGCATTATAATGTCAAGTTGTTCTTGGTTCTTGGCAAAACATGATCGACAATTTCACATTTCGTTACTGCCATATTTGGTGGCTTTCTTTGAACCTGTGTACTTTCTTCTCCTCGCCTCATGCTTATTTCTTTTATTATTAATGTTGGTCGCTTATAAATAAATGTCTGATGCAATGGCGTGATCGATCAGACCGCATCCGACCTGTAACCTTTCCATGCCGCCACCAGACACTCTCTTTGCTGTTTTCTACCAGTTCAAAATTCATGTAAGCAAATGTACGCATCATTGCTCACATTGAAACCACCTATATTATAAAAAGAGTCGAATTTCAAAGTTGCCACTTGCGGTCAAACAACCAGCCCGGAGACGCGCTTGTTTCATCTCCAATTAATTAATTATTGATGCGCGATGTCCGTCGACTTTCAACATTCCGAATTGTTTTCGACGTGTTGTCGGTCATCAGCTCGAGGAAGAGTCGATTCAATAAGTCTAAATGTCTTTTATCGCTTTTTATATTTTTATAGCATTGATGGCGAAGTGGTAAAGAGGTGAAAGTTTGGAATTTCCTTCCGAATACGCACACACATGTCAACATTTGTTCGTGTACCGAAAAATACTTGCGCAAACTAACTAACAAGTATTAACAAGAAGCGCGCGAATATCCAGCAAGGAAAATAAACAAAGTGCATCTTTGTACTCTATGAGTTTAAGCATTTGAAGAAGTCGCGTCAATTTAAAAAGACATGGACGCAAACATATAGCATCGGAGTAAGTTTAAATCACTTTCACCTTTATTCGCTTCTATTATTCGATCGGCGATGCTTCATTGCGTATACCTGATACA
Source organism: Leptusa sp. GC000079 (assembly GCA_030264655.1). Taxonomy (NCBI): domain Eukaryota; kingdom Metazoa; phylum Arthropoda; class Insecta; order Coleoptera; family Staphylinidae; genus Leptusa; species Leptusa sp. GC000079. The sequence goes on from JARJDT010011843.1 coordinate 8,154, forward strand.
TCTCAAAATTCTATTCAAAAAATTATTGCAATTATTGACTTGTTGAACTTTCTTTATTAAATTCTAAAATAATTAGCAACATTTTCCTCAATTAGCACGCCACGAAAAAGCGTTAAAAATCGCCTCATAATCGCCATTCGCCATGATGGTACTTCTCTTCCTAATTTAATAACTGAACAGATATTTTTTAATTGAATAACTTGCAGTAAGTAACACTCATCGGTGATTGGAAGCTTTCACATTTCTTCACAATATTCATTTATACATATTAACTAAATATTATTCAATTAATCGTATAGTTGATTATCGAAATGTGATTAGACTGTGTGAAATACAATCCATAAGCAATAAAATCTTACACATCAACTAAATATTACATATTATCGTCTTTATTATGAACAAAGGAATTGAAAAAATAAAATCATACATGTTAGATTTTAAAATTAAAATCGAAAATGTTATAATGTAAAATAAAAGAATCAAATAGCAAGCAAAACGCATTTTGTGGTTTGCGCGATGAGTCACGCGTGTGCACGTGCAGCGCTCGACGCCGAAATGCAATACAATAAGTCGAGTTAGATTTGACGAAAAATGTCTTGACAAATCTTGAAAACGTCTTAAATATGATTTATTAGAAACAAATAATAGTAACCACCGTAAGATAATTTGTTATTTTATTAATTATGATGAAACATTACATAAATTCTGTTATTGATCTATTTTAAATCCTGTTCGCAATTTTTAAGATACTAAAAGAAAATAAATCCGAGACGGAATATATAGAAAAAAAGATGTTGTAATTGCGTTTGTATAAGAAAAAAATTGCGAAAATTGGTATAGTAGAACATCAACATATATCTCTCGACCTACATTTCATTAGAATGCGTAAGTTTGTAGTTTGCAAGAGCAAAGAATCTAACGATAAATTGATGGAAATTCGCAATAAAAACAATACTCGCGCAACAAGAACAATTAACACGCAAAATTGAGTTTTATTTTTCGTCGAAATTTTTACTTTTTTATATTTATATAATTTAGAACCACGTAAAAAAACATTCACTGATGTCGACATAATATTAAGCACTACATGCGCATCACAAAACTCTCATGTTGTAATTTGTAATTACACTTGGATACGTTTTCATACGTGGACTGCTTCACAAGACTAGAAGCACATTGAAAGAGTTTCTTGCTTTTATTTTATATTCGTCATCGTCGTACTTATTTATATTGCTTTATGCTTTATTTTATAGTTATTATAATATTAAACAAATGAAACGAGTACTTAATCTACATACGCATTTATAACATATGTATAGAGAAATTGATATTAATATTTTTCCCAAGCTTTTAACAAGAAATAAAAGTAGTAAAAGTTAAGAACTATTGTTATATAGGGTGATACATAACTCATAAGTCAAAACAAAATTCAATTGGATTCTATTAGAGAGAAATTGAAAGGAATTGTACAATTTCTCTGCAAATATTTTAATTTAATTTGATGAATTGCTAAATGTTATCTGTATCGTTTAAACCTGAATGGAAACAATTAACTATTATAATAAATTAATTCATTAAACAAAACGTTAATAAATTGCCCAATTTTGTTTGCCTTTCAAAATTCAAATCACGACATTTATTTATTTACTCATCAAAAGAAATATTTGCTTATTCAATAGGCATTCTTGCATTAAGTTGTCTCTTTATCGGCGTATGTTAATCGGCGTGGATAATAAAAAACCAAGCAACTAATCTCAGAATTTCATGTCTTTGTTAATTGCTAATTACAGTTTGTAATTACATTAAAATATGCTTCATTACTTAATGAAATTCATTCAATTGCGCAAATGCCGCAAAGTAAGAAGCAACAAAAACAATTAAACAAAGTCGCCGTGTTTTATTGTCTGTGTATGTCTTAAACGAAGAGGAAGATCTCAAGTTTTCCGGTTCCGTCACAAAGACATAATTATTGAAGCTTATAAGTTAAACATAAGTATGTAAAGTAAACGTGTCTACATGTGCACAGTGCACAGATTTAATGTTTTTGTCTATGATTGCATGTTTTAATGTTCTAAGTTCAAAGCATCTTGCAAGAACTTCCTCGATCTTCTGATGAACATTAGGTGCTTAGTTATTGCAAGTGAGCATCAACTTGTTTTGTTCGCTTCTTCGGCTTAGTGAAAGGAAGAATCGCGCTCTGGGGTCGTGTCGTGTCTATGGCATGGCTGAGGAACTTAATACAAGAAACAACATTGATCATTAAGTTACATGATGTTTAACAAAAGTTTATTTATGATCATTTAGATAAATCTAGCAATATATTTAATTCGAAACTAATTTTCTGCGAATATTTTGATCAATTTTAGGGTGAGACAGAAATTGTACTTGATTTGAACTCTTCAATAAGGTCAAATCAATCAAATAAGTATAATGATTAATGATTTGATTGATTATTAGCATTACCAAAGAAGGAATGTTATTTAAATGTCTTGTCATGACAGATAATTTATTTGCAAAGTTTTATTAAGTTCATTTTTTTTTGGAAAATATAATTTTAGTAAAACCCTTTTCTTGTTTCGTGTTTCTTGTTTTCTAATGTCTGATATTATCCAAGTCGATAATTAATTACAATGCACAGGATGAAAAATTCTCTACAGCAATTGCAAATCGCAAATCTCGACAACTTGAATGTACGCAAGCAAGTCGAAGTCATGTAAACATCTAATTACGTATTAACATGATAATTATCTGGTTTTCCACCATTCTATACAGTAGTACAGGTTGAATAATTTATCCTGGGAGATTCGGAAATTTCAATAAAAGCGCGCACATTTTCCCGCCAAACACAAACACCAGCTAAACAGCTAAAGATGAAAAACGAAAACTTTTTCGCTCTAAACATTAAAATAATGCAAGGCGCTGGAATTTACCCGCCACAAACATCAAACAAGTGGCGCAAAATATTAATTTGGTCCTTTAACATAATCTGCGTATTTTATTCGATGGTTTATTTCACAATCGCTGAACTTCTAGCATTGAAAAAATCTTCGGAAAACATTAATGATTTAGTGAAAAATCTCAACATGTCCATGTCGTTTATTCTCACGTTTTTCAAAATCTCAGTATGGTTTTACCATCACAAGAAACTGATAGCAATCATGAACACGTTACAAACCACCGGGGACAAATTCGTGCACGTTGGCGACTTTAATCCGACACTTGTTATCAAAAAGGATAAAAAAACGAAGGATCGACTCACTTTTACTTTCTTTACTTTATCGTTTTTGGTGCCTACATCAGCATGCGTCTTAACATTGCTAAATTTAGTTAATATGAACCATGAACAGAATGGTATGAAGACCATTAAATTGCCTTATCACAGTTATGTCCCTTTTGATTATCGCGCTTCTTTGACTCATTATTGCTTGGCGGTGGTTTATCAATGCGCGGCTTTATTAAGTTGCGGAATGATTACTGTCGGTAAGTTGAGTAAAAATTCGAAAGTTGCACCTTTTGGACATTAATTTACTTAAACTTAATTCAAGGTTTCGATATGCTCTTCTACAGTATTGTCTGCTTTACAAGCACGCACTTGAAATTGTTGCAAGGGGCGTTCAGAACGATTAAAGAGAAAGTCGAAACTGAAACGACTGAAATTGGCACTCTGCAAGACAAGATGTATTGGGAATTGCGCGAATGCATTCGACACTTGCAATTGATTCTCAAAATTTGCAAACAACTTGAAGACATCTTTTCTTATTTGATTCTATTTCAAATATTAATTTCGCTCGTGGTGTTTTGCACTTGTCTTTATATTCTTTCTTCGGTAATTTCACATTGTTAAATGTTACAACTTAATTAAAATGAGCTAATATAAAATTGTAATGTTAATTAGCGAAAACAAATTGTTATATGAAATCATTTTTAGATTCCCATGGGGAGCAACATCTTTGGCAACGAAATTGCTTACATGCTCGCAATCGAAAACCAACTTGCTTTGTATTGTTATGCCGGAAACAAACTCACATCACGTGTAAGTCAAATCTTAAATAAATTCAAATAAAAAACTCTTCAATATTTTGTGTTCAAATATTTAAATTATTATTTTTTGTTTATTATTAAAAACGGAAAATCGATTTTAATGGTATTTGTGGCATAAAAACTTTTTAATTTCAAAGAGAAACCATTAAAAATATCAATTTTAAAAGGAAAATTGTTTTCAAAAATAACAAAACAAAGGAA
>JARJDT010011860.1:0-14405 GCA_030264655.1 Leptusa sp. GC000079
CTCCGAAGTTGAAAATTCCATCGATGAAAAAGTACGGCGTCGCAGAAAAACGGCGATACCTCTGAAACTAAAAGCCCAAACTTAATTTTCACACCATATTCTGACAGTACATTAAATTTTCTATCGTTTGAGGTCGGTGTTGATCTTGGGGTACATTATTTCCCTATGAAAAACGCCTCCGAAATTGAAAATTCCATAGATGAAAAAGTGCGGCGTCGCCAGGACAAGCAAACTATGGGAAATTCAGAAAAGTCTCAAATACAAAAAAGACGCCAAAATTAATTGCCTTTAAGTTCCCTGAAGACACTTTTGCCCTAACTAATAGGGCTGTCCAGATATTCGCGGAAAACCACAGAAAAAAGACAAACATCGCAATTACAAGCAAACTATGGGAAATACAGAAAAGTCTCAAATACAAAAAAGACGCCAAAATTAATTGCCTTTAAGTTCCCTGAAAACACTTTTGCCCTGCGTGTTATAAGAAGAAAAAAAGGGAAGATAATGTCTGTATGCAATAAACAGTCGTTTATTAAATCTAAATTTGAATCGAATAAGAATAACAACAATGGTGTTTAAGGACTATAGTTGCCCTGACTATTAGGGCTTTCTAGATATTCGCGAAAAACCACCGAAACCACCTCTAAAGTTCACCCTTGTAGGCACTGAAATCAACAGTGATTTTCAGTGCTTACAAGGGTGAACTAGTTACCGACCGTTCTGGCCGAAAATTGAATCAGTTCTATTAGTAAACACCCTGTATTATAAAGTCTACTTTAAGAAATGAAAGAAGATATTTTCACATAAATATTTATTTTTTTCTTTTTGAACAATAAATACATTATAATGAAATGAAAATAAATATTATCTAAACTTTCTAAAAATAAATCGCTTTCAACACGTTAACCATCCGTCAATATTTACGCAAAAATATATTTAATACAATTTTCGATGTTAAATATTCAAGGATTAATTTATGTCAACCAAATGGTAAAAAAGGATAATTTCCGTTAGATTTCAAATGTTGAAATTGTAAGAAAACGAAAGCCCTGCACAAGCCTCAAAATACATATTATAGCAATGGCATTCAAACATTTAACAATATCAATAAGTAAATTTTTAACAATGATAAATTTTATTGACAAAAAACATAAATTTCGAATTCTTGCTCAAATTCAAGCTTGTTCGTCGTCTCGCCTCGCCCGTCTTCCATGTCTAATCTGATTCAGACATGCCAACATCCTTATCATAAACGCCGCCGGAACAGTTATAGTGTCCCGTGTTTCTTCCAGCATAATTTCATTGCGTTTCATCAACTGAAAAACAACAAACACATCAAAGACAAAAAAAAAACTAGAATAAACGCGGAGCAATAAACGTACTCCCTGTGCATGAACATAATCAAAATCATTCTCTTCCAATATAGGCGCCCACAGTTTAATATCGTGATCAATCCCACTTGTGGCCAAATACGGCAGAGTGGGATGCGGCTGCAGACAATTGACGACATGGTGATCTGCCTGCAGCAACATCTGCAGCTCCCCGGTGTGTTTATCCCAGACGAACACGTGACCGCAGTCCGAACCAGACATCACGTAATCCTCCCCCCAGAACGTCGCTTCCTTGATCATCGTCCTGAAACGCTAAAAATAACAACGAATCCGCAGCGCTACGTCACCCATAAACAAGTCGATAAATACCGGGCATTGCGGTGACCCACAAATTTGCGCTTGACCGTCGGTTCGTAGACAGTGTGATAATCGCTATCTTTCGCGGCGGAAATGGCCGGCTCCGAAGACATCTTAATACTGTCACAGTCCTCATAATCCAACTCAACGTCCGAATTCGGTTCGGCTTGTCTTTGATCAGTTGCATTCGCAGCTGTAAGAGGCGCATCTTCGTTTAAGCAGCTAGCTGCTGATAAGCTAATGGTCGAGTTTGAGGTACTCTGATCCGAATAGCGCAAGCTAACCGACGGCTCAGCGCCGTGCTGCTCAATAAATCCCTGGCGTAAACTGCGCAAAATTGACAAACGATTACGTAGTTGTCTAGTGACTATTGATGTGTTTACATTGGATGATTGAACTGATTGGTTGAGGGATGCAGGTGTATTTGAACTGCAAAAACAATGCATCGAACACATAGTTTTAATATTTTTAAGATGTCGTGTTTTGTCTTTTTTTTGTATTAGCTGATTAAATTAAACAAGTCAAAAGAAATAAAAGAGGAAAAACAGACATAAAACAAGCAAAAACGTACCTTTGACTACGAGTTTGACTGTGGGCCCAGATCCCGACGTGATCTGTGCCTTCAGCCGACTCTAAAGTCGACTCAACAATAATCCGCGGCGTTTGCTCATCCTCATCCCCAGGATTATTAACGACTTCGCGGTTTTCACCTGGGAGTCCAGCGACGACTTGCACGTTTACATTCTCATTGAGCGCCCTCTCTCGTTCGCGCTCGTCGTCAGTTATGGAGTCTTCGCCGCCGGCGCTCAACGCCGCACGCGTCATCGGATCATTCAACATCCGCGACAAGACATCCGTCATTCGTTGCATGAGACTCGTCTGTAATTGCGGCCGCGCTTGACTTATCATGTTCACATTCGATGTGTTTTCGCGTTCGGGACGCGCATCAGGACCCGTATCGGACCAATCCCCGCGGAGTCTTAGGCGGCGCACCGGGGGCGGCGAGCGGCGATCGCTCTTTATCCCAAGTTTGTTCGTCAAATGCCTTAGTTTATTCCAATTCGATGTGGTTGCTTCCTTTTTCAATTCCATTGTTCGCTGTTCTTTGACGGTGAACAGGTATAGGTGATCACATGAGTAGCTGACTAGTAAATCGCTGCCGTCGGAGCCGTAACATAACGATGTGATGCGATAGGAACGATCTTCGAGGTCTGGGGCTATGAAGCTACAGAATGGTTTGCTGTTATAACTTCCTATAACCAAAAAAAAAACAAAATATTGAAAACTCCGAAAACTTTGCGATTTTCACTAGGGTCTCACAAGACAAGAATTCTTGTCTTGAATTGGACTTCTCGTCATGTTTATTTTCTGGAAATTTCTTGTCAAGTATTATTGATTTTGATGTATTTTTTCTTGAATTTCAAGAGTCTTGTGAAACCCTAATTTTCACGGTTTTAGTTTTAGTCTACCTTGAGTTGAGAGACTTCGCCGATCGTATAAACGCACTGTAGAATCCGAGCATCCAATTGAGAGATGATGAGGTGTCATCGGATTAATTGCCAAAGCAGTCACGGCTGATTGGCTGTTAATTAAGACGTCGTCACGGCAGGATTGCTTATTGCAACTAAATTTGTAATTTACAATTCAATTAGTTTACAAACAAAAAGGTTGAAAAATATCTAATAAAGATTAGAAACAACTCTACATTTTTACTTTGTTTTGATGCGCAAATCAAACCATCGCACTGTGCCGTCTTCCCCGCAACTTATAAATGAGTTTGGATCATTCGGAATTGTTATCACTTCATAGGTCGTCCCATCATGGCAATTAAATTGATTTGTGAGTGTCTCTGTTGGTCTTGCTAAATCTACCAATAAACAATTTTTATAATTTTTCAAATTTCAATAATTTTTTTGAGTATTTTTACCTGTAAAGAGCAGTACTCCATCGCCAGAACAAGAAATAATCTGTTGATCATTATGACAGGGCAGAAATTTCGCACTGAAAATGTTAGCATGATGACTTGTTCGATACTTGTGCATCACCTTGTAGCTGAATGCATTCGTAATCACTAAATGTTGATCATCAGAGCCAGACAGAATGTATTGTCCTGTTTTGTTCCATGATAATGTATTCACACATCCATCATGCACTGGTAGCCTTTCAAGTAAACCTAAGCGTTGTACTAAATCTAAGTTATCTATAAAAGATGCATAGAAAAATATAAAAGGAATAAATTTGCTGAAGTTTGATCAATAAATATTTTCGCCTGGTACCTTTTGCCTGATTGTAAAGATTGATTACGTTCTTGTTGTAGGCGCGTTTGTTGACTTCCCGAAAGATCGATTTCTTCTCCATTTCAATTTTGCTATCAGTTTATCACAGTCAATCAGTAGCTTTGTAATTTTATAATTAGTGAATTTCAACAACTCAATTTGAAGTTAGAATTCCACATGACGAGTTGAATCTCAGGCTGAACAAAACAGAATCAAAATAATCAAATCAAATGTTGGGCTCGATGAAATGGATTATTTATTAAAAGAACCGAGAAATATTTACGTTTGATTTGGTTTGGTTGAGCTAGTTGTAGACTTGATGAAAAATTAAACGCTTTGTGATTGGTTTGCGTTTGCTTTGCTTTGAATCCTTCAGCTTTGGCTGAACCGAAGCTTTAGCTTCGTTCTTGGCGATCCAACCGGTTCGCTTCGAATACGATTTGTAATTATTTTTAGATCAATCGTTGGCTTTGCGTAATTACACCTACGATTCTACAACTTGTGCACTTGCACCACACTTGCACAGACCACAAGCAACATAACTTGCAATAACTTGCTGCTTAAATTTTCTCTTTCTGATTGACTGACGAATTACGAATGGTCGATAGATAGCAGCACACTACTAATATTATACAAAGTGTTTGCTTGTAAGTTCTTTCCCTAAAGGGCCCTAAGACCCCGTTCCTAAAGTCGGGTAATGGGTAATTGGATAAGGGTAACGCGTTCCTAAAGTCGAAGTTACAGGGAGATAATGTCAAATAACAATACATTGGTTACCTGAATTTCACCTTATTCCCTTTACCTTACCCTTACCCACAGATTAGGAACGTAGCCTAATTTTCAATTTTCATATTTTCCCTGGTATTTTCCTTAAACAAAAATTGTAATAAAGTTGAATTAATTTTGCTCAACAACACAACTTTCAGAAAGATTGATGTGGGTCTTTTTTTACTACTTTACCAAAGATTAGCAACCTATAAAGATGCCGAACTTAAATTAAATCTTTTGTTTTCTCATTGCGTGGTTTTTAATCAAATTTTTATTTAGTATTTATTACATTAATTCAGTCATTAAACGATTTCGAGTCAAACAGTAGAATTAAACTAGTTTTTTAATGTTTTAAGAACACGCTGTATGCAAACAAGCCGTGTGCTGCCCTCTATAGGGCTAAATTTTACCGGATAAGCGCATGCGCCCTATTTATAAGTTTTAAAATATATTTTAAACTAAACAAATTACCGCTTTTAACAAATTATTATGCTTAGAAAATACTTGTAAAACCAAAAAAAATTGATAAATATTTGCGTAAGAATTATCGACACGTTTTATGGCGTTTATGTCTAGTTGTTTTGATAAATGACAAGTTACGACCCAATATAACCTCAACATTTTCCGTACTTAACCTAGAAATAGCCACACAGGTCCTGAACAGGGCTTTTCCAAGCGATTTTCTTTTGAAAATTGACTAAATATGTCGCGAATACTTCTAAGGTCTCTAAAGACAAGTACAAAACAATATAATTCACTAATTTTTGGTTGCAATAAGCGCACATTCAGTGCGAGTTCCTCCGATGATGAAAAACCCTCAAAAAAGCAAGAAAACAAATCAGAAAAACCCTCGGAAAAACCGAAAGTTGAGTCTCCACCAGCAACAATGAGTAAATTAAATATGTTACTGCAACAGATCGTCCAAGATGACCACGAAAACAGAAAAAAACTCGATCTTGCAAGGCCTAAAGGCAGAAATGCGAAAACGGAACCAGGCGTGAAAGCCACCAAGGTGGAAACAGTCGAACAGAAAATAGTCACAGCCGTTAAAGACGTCGCCGAAACTCTAGGCGGAAATAAGAACCAGACAGAATCGGAACTCTTAAGCAAATTAATGAACGGCAAGAACCAGGAACCTATGAATAATCTGAGTGATATCGTTCGCGGGATGAAGATAGATCGCGAGAGCAAATCGGAATTGAGTACGTCAAGAGCACAACAAGTAAAACATCTAATGGAAAACCGAAATCAAGAGACAATGCAACAACGAGAACGTAAACCTAATTACCCGAATCGAAAACGACAAGTCCAACGACATGAAGATGGCGCCACGCATGAACCTATCGATATATTCGGAGCGAGTCCTTTGGGAATTTTTGATAAAATTGACTCTGGATCTCTGGAAACCAGCCAGGAACAGATGAATCCAACCTGGGATAAATTATATCAAAGAGAACTCAAGTTGGCTGTTACACATCCTCCTAGCAACTACTTCCAGGAACAAATTTTGTGGACTGAACAAGGAAAAATATGGAAGTTTCCTATTGATAATGAACAGGGCATGGAGGAGGAACAAAATGTCTATTTTGCTGACCACGTCTTCCTGGAGGAACACTTAGAGCCTTGGTGTCCTGCAAAGGGTCCTTTGCGACATTTCATGGAGTTGGTCTGTGTTGGTTTGTCAAAGAATCCTTATATGAGCGTGAAAGATAAGCGCGAACATATTAAATGGTTCGAGAATTATTTCGAAGATAAGAAAAAGTTGCTCACGGAAGTTGGCGCTTTTCCTGCTGATCACACTACTTCAAAGAAACAATTGCAGAGTGAATAAATGATATTCAAAAATATGTTTACGATTTAATTGCTATAGATTAATAAATTTTTATTTCAACATTTTTTTTTATTTATTTTTGATTTGGAAAAAAGTGAAAAAATTTAAGTGGCCTTGTTTATGATCCGATTGTATTCTAATTTGCACCATCGTTTTCTGGGAGCCGAAGAACCCCTGGTTCCAAATTTGGTCAAGATTCGGCCATTTTGAATTTTTTGTAAGAGTAAACTACCCTTGTTTATCATCCAATTTGGTCCAAAATTTCAGAATCGACTTCTTTTACATTAGAAAGCCCTGATACCAAGTTTCAACCCGATTGGAGCATTTTTAATTTTGACAGCTGTCATAATTTTACAGATTTCTGCAATTAGTACCATTATTACCTGTATTCGACCCGATAATCATGTGGTATCCACACCAAGTTTTTTATAGGGATTTGGAAATCAGATTTGCACTTGGATTAATTATCAAAAAACATTTTAAAAGTTATTATATTTATAAAAAAAATATATTATCTTTGGTCACACAAACAGTTCATTAATTATTTACATTGCGAGTAGTCATTAATTATTTACAAAAATAATTACTTAAAACAATATTGCTAATTTTATAATTTAAAATTATCAAAAACTATCATCAAAAAAAAGATCAGTGCTTCACACAAAACGAAATTCTGGTGCAAAAACAAAACACAATTCAAGTGCAAAAAAAACTGAGATTGAGATTTAAAAACTTTTAAAAAAGTTACAAATGTATAAAATTTAAAAATTAATATGAGATCACTTTAGAGCTGATTTTATCTGCTAGCAAATAACTTTAAAATTAATTAAACTAACATGTTGCGCAAAAAAATGCGCTTTTGGTTGTCGACTAGAAATCATTTCTCATTCATCATAATTCACAATAAAATTTACGTTTTAAATTTTTTTCTTTGGATGTTTCGGTTAATGCGGTCGGGAAATCATTTAGACATTAAATTTATCTACGTAGAAATGAAATGAAATAAACGTAGCATTTTTAATTGCATTTTAATTGCCATCTGTTCCCGGCGCGTTCAATTTTCCTTTGCTCTGAATTAATTCTTTACTCTTTAGCTCTTGCTTCAACGATTGCTTTTTGCTCTACAAAATTAATACAAATCAAAAACGTAGCAAAAAAAAACAAGCGGAATTACAGTTTGCGCATTGTTTGTGAAGTTGCGATTAAACAAGAAATTAAAACGCATCTACACATTTGTAATTGTACTAGCTATCTGCTAGCGTTGTTTATCAGCGAGTCACGATGCAACAAGTCGATCATCGAAGTGATATAATCCTGCGCCATTTGCAGCGTTTCGAACTTACTCAGCTTATGATCGGCGTCCGGAACCGGAACGACTTCGCGCAGTCGATCAAAAGCTTCATTCAATCCGTTCATCCGTCGTCGCTCGCGAGCATTCGCCGCCAATCTTCGCTTTCGCATAACACTCGGCGAGGGCGGTTTGTCCACCACGAGCGCTCGTTTCTTGCCCCTTCGCTTCACTTCCGCTTTGCCAATTTTCGTCACTTCTTCGTTGTTGTTGTTGTTGTTGTTATTCGTCCCCGTCGGGGAAATATCACAGAAGGATCCATAACGTTCGTCCAATTCGTAATTCGCGTAGCTAAACCGCTCGTAAGGGTCGTAGACGTCCACTTGCTCATTGATGCGAATATTGAATTCGCGCTCCAACTTGATTTGGTTGCCGTAGCTGAGATCCGCCAAGTTGATAAAGTTTGTCGTCGCCGGTTGATAAGACGGACTCGGAAACTGATAGTAGCTGGCGAACGGTCTTTTGACACTCATTGCGCCGCACGTGCACGCGAACAACTATCGTTGGCTGATGCGATGGTGTGTAAGGCGCAACATGTGGGAGATGAACTGAAACCTCGAGCGAAACCTCAAGGGTTGTTGCCGACTGAAGAACCCGAAGCCAAAAGCCGATACCTAACCGACTCGGAAGTGCGGAAGTCGATTCACTGATCGTTTTCGAACTGATACTGACCTGCTCTAGTCTTGGATGTCGCGTGCCAGTTGATTCAACACCCGATACCTAAAACAGAGTCGAACCAACACCATATGTTAGCTCTTTAAGTATAACTTAATAAAAATGATAATGATACACTCCTGGATGGACCATCTGCCGGCACGCGACCTCTTCAACATAACATTCTTCAACAGTTACAATTTACAAGAATAAACGCCCATTGGGAATGTCCATCCCTTTGATGGAAAAAAACACGTTTTAGCGCGACAATTCCAATTTTATTCCGAATTATGTATCGGATTATGCGCACGTGGCTCAATTTAAGTGGGGCAAGTTTAGCCCTTTATCCAGCCTAATACAGTGTGGTAGTGGTAAAGAGCGCGGCATAGTAATGAGACTGACAGATGCAGTAATTAACTATAAGATGTTTTATGTGTGATTATAGATTTGAAGTTGCGATTACGCATGAATATGTATGTACCATGTTGATGTTTGATGTAGACTTTTGTCGAGTTCGTTTGTACTTACTTCTACTTCTACTTCTACATCGAAATCGACATCGATCGAGACTCGAGATAAGCACTTTTTCTACACTTTACGTTTGGACTCTTTTATAGTGTTTAGTGTTTTCTTCTTGTTTGTAGTCTCTTGCAAATGCTTGTAAAGTCAACCGTTGGTGGTTGGTGTTCGTTCAAGCATTATATTTTATTGTTATTATCATTATGGATTAAGGGTTTCTTTGAATTCGAATGTTCTAACTTTTAATTTGTAAGCTTTGCGATGCTAAAGTTCAAATGTGAACATTTTTAACATGACGGTAATTTAATATGTTAATTAGTTTGCCGATTAATGCAAAAACACGCGTCTTTAACAGTCAAGCAAACATAGTCCAATGCTTATATGTCGGGTTTTACGATAGTCTTGATTTTCAAGAATTCTTGTCTTTATTTCGACAAAATTCGAGACAAGATCAAGACAAGACTCGGTATGGAAAAATCAAGACAAGACAAGATTAAGTTTTTCAAGAAATTAGACAAGAAATATCGAGAAATTTCAAAAAATATCGAGAAATTTCAAGATAGTTCGAGAAATTTCTTCAAATTTCTAGAAATTTAAAGAAAATAATTTTAAAAAACGCAAGACAAGAAATCCAAATTTATTGCCTTCATATTTCGAGATAAGATAAGATGTCCAATTCAAGACAAGAATTCAGAGCTTTCCAAAATAGAAATAGAAATATTTAAATAGACAATTTGAAATACTTTTTCTTTTTTGTATTTCTATTTGAAATAGTTTCTAGAAAAATGTATTTTCTATTTTTATTTTTACAATTTTTTTTTGTCTATAAAACTATTTGTATAAGATTTGAGTGTAGCAGTTTATAGTTTATTTCTTGCATGTAAAATTGCCAAAACCTTTTCACATACAAATCATAAAAATTAAAATTTTATCATTGTATTTGTTTCTATTGGTTTATTATTAAATTTGCAGAAAACACTATTTTTAACTTTTATAAATACTTAACGGAGCATATTTTGTATTTTATTTCTATTTTAAATACATTTAAAAAAAACTATTTTATATTTAAATAGATTTTATAGTACAGAAAATAGATTATTATAATTTCTATTTAAAATAGTTTTCAAAATGGTAGGTATTTTCTATTTTATTTTAAAATCCTTTTTTTTTACTATTTTGGCAAGCTCTGCAAGAATTATTTCTAATAGTTTGATGTCAATATTATTCGATTACCCTGTATAATAGATCTATTGACTAAGGCTGTGAATTTTAGTCAGATTCTTCGGATATCCGAAAAGTGAGAAAACCGAATATTTCAATAAATTAATTTTGGCTTATGAAATAATAAAGTGTAATCTAAAAGAATGAACAGAAATAAATACAAGTATTAACACAAATATTCGATAAAAATTCGATAAGCTCTAAAACGGATATTCGGATATTAATCGAATAATTCGAATATACGAATACGGTGATAGAGCAAATTCACTGCTATTGACTATGTAGAAGTGATGATTATGTGAAATAAAAAAAAAATAAGTTAATAAATTTGCGAGATAATTTGTTATTGGCTAGTTAATTCTCTACGGTAAACTACAAGTGGATATCGAAAAGATAACAAATTAATATTTTCAATTAAGAAGTCATTAAGACCTCCATAACTTTCAAATAGTTAATAAAGTTAGCGCGAAACGAAGGAAAAACACAAGATGAGTGGAAATATTTTCACATTTGTGATTTCGCAATCGCAACATTCTATGCCGCCGCGACTGCATTATAATGAAATACAGGGTGACCTAAAACAACACATTTGTTCTCGTTTGTCGATCTTATAATTAATCTCAATTATTATAATGAATAAAAGCAAGTTGTGAATCACCCGGTATATATGTTTACAGTAAGATTGGAAAATGTCTACTTCATTTCATTACACATTGAAAACTATTTTAGTATATATTTTACATTAACATTAACATTAACATTGAATCAGAAAATGTAAGCTGAAAAACTTCCGCGCCGACGACGTAAATTAAACAGCAATAAATCATCGACGCAAGAAACCCGCCATCACTATATTACTTGTTGCTATACATCTACAATACAACACTATACATAAACGTAAACAGAATAAAATATTTGAAGCTGTTTTACAAGTGAACAAATTTATATAGTAATTCAATTGCTTGAGTTTTGAGCTGTGCGCAGTGTCAAAACGTCACCAAACAATGAAAATGAAGATGCCCGATGAAGTGTCAAGAGCTAATATCAACGGCAAGTTGAAGTTGACGAACCCCAATGAACCAATGACAACTTCATTGTTTTCGTTCAAACTTCAAGCTTGAACGATGATGCGGTACACTAATGATCATAAGTTCTGGCACTCTTGCAATGTTGAGCCTTCACGTCTCAAGGGTTTTATTGCAGTAAGGACGAACTCGGAAATTTTTATGGCCGAAATTTTGACAAAACTTTTGATCATTAGTGTACATTACATACCACAAATCAACAATTTTGTTTTCTCGTTGTTTATTGTTCATCAAACGTGTCACTCTGTCAATTGATGCAATGCGTAGGTTTCAGCCTATTATCAACGATATTAGTTATTTCAATATCAATGATGTTACAGTTCTTTAAATATTGATTTTGACTCTTTAATATTAATATCTTGGGTTTCAAAGTGGCCACTTACTTATGTTGTAAATGTTGCACATAACAAACTTAAATATGATGTCTTATCATTAAAATAGTGAAATTTTAAAGTCGATTTATTAGCTTGTTAACAAGACAACACAACGTATGTAATGTGTACATTATGGCATAACTCGAGGAATAACTCAAGAATCCTGTTTAAATATATGAAAAAGTTTAATCCGTAATTTATTTAATGAGTCTTGTAACACATCGTAATTTAACTTTTATGAATATTCATAAATCAATGCATTGCTGCGGCTTTACGTTATTCTATTCTATCAAATTAACAATTTCCCATGCGTTGTTAAATTTTGAGCAATTAATCATTGAACTGCGCTATTGAGCTGGCGCTCAGTCCAAGAACCAAAGAATGCTCGAAACCGAAAGATCTGCGCGAAAGATGCTGCTTGTTAATACAAGGTGTACGAAATAAATCGTTAATTATGACAGGTAACGGTTATTACTATTGATATTGCTGACAAAAATAAGGTGTCAAAGGATAGATATCAAGGAACAGGAAGAACTGTAATTTTTATTAATGACATTCTAATTACTTAATTCATCATTGAATCATATTATTATTTCATTATTGATTTGCTTCATAGATTTCAGTTCTATGATCTTCTAATAGAAAAGAAGAACTAAAACCCAATGCGATTGAAAAATACAGTTTTAATTATAGACTTGTCAAATCTTATACGTATCTGTTTAATAAAGATATTCTTTTTGAGGTATTAATGAATGACAACATTATTGAACCATCAACATCAAAAATATAGATATACTTGTTGATTTTAATTAATTTTCCAAAATTTCAACAGTTTGATGTTTCAAATCAGCAACAGGAAGTTGTCTAGTTATAGTGCAATTATCAAATTATCGCATTTCAGACATATTTAACGCATCATTTGAAATTTTTTATGGTACAGGGTGTTTAATAATTCAAGAGACGAGCGAATTTTTTCCCCTTTCCGAGTGATTAAAATGCATCTTATGTAAAATGGTGAAATTTAATTGTTGTCAACATTAATTGAAAACTATTATCAATAAAAATTGTGAATTTAACAATTTAAGACAATTTAACAATTAATTTTTCTCAGTGTAGAACATATATAGGCGTAGTGTCTCACGAGAGTCTTGATATTCAAGAATTCTTGTCGAGAAAATTCAAGACAATGTCAAGACCAGAAAAATCAAGACAAGACTAGATTTACATTTTTAAGAAATCGAACAGGAAATAACAAGAAATATCGAAAAATATCAAGAAATAAATAAAAAAATTCAAGACAAAAGAAACTCAAATATCGTCCTGTAAAACCTAAAAATGATGATCTCGAATTAAGAATCACCCTGTATTTTGAAATTATTTAAACAAGAATTCAATTCTTATATCAGATGTATGCAAATTAGTGTAGTTGAAATGCCTTTCCATATATGTATGAAAGAAATAAAAGAAAAATGTAATGCAGTGGAAGTAGTGGAACAAATGCCCAAATAATACAAAAGCAGAAAACACAAAACACTTGCTACAATCTATACTTATAGGTATGTTACAATCATACAATGTAGTATCAAGGAATGCAAATAATTTGCAACACTAAACTCAACTCAAGTCAAGTCAACTCAACTCAACAATAATACAAATGTTACAAATCTGCATAGACATAGACCTGAACCAACTTAAAGCTCTCGAGTCCTTGAAAAGGCAAACAATTTATTGTTTATTATATGTAGAAATAAACCTGTATGTATAAGTAGAGTGAAAATAAAAGGATATAATACATATGAATAAAGTTATGCTTACTTATAGTTTTGAACGAGTATTACTTTAAGTAAAAGTAATTAGTGAAGGGAAAGAAGCAAGCGCTTTTTTGTTCAACTCTTCGTTTTGGTTACGAATCCATTCTTCGATTCTTATTGTTTATGTATATTTGTTGCGTTCCGGCATTTTGCAATGAATACAAAATATGTTAATGTTAATGGCACACAGTACCTATAACTAACCTAAAGAGTAACTAGACGAGTAGGGACTACACAAAACTTTCTGATCTTTATTAGAAATACAACGCGTTGTGCATGTTTCGTTGCAACAGTTTACTGCGTTAGGTCTAGGAAACGCAAATTTGAATTTTCAACATGAAATATGCATTGTAGAGAAAAAATTAAAAGGGTATAATTTGTTGAGAATTTAATTCGCTATAAGAATGTCTTTATGTATTTTTTTCGAAAACTTCCTAGTTTTTGAGTTAATTGAATTTTAAATTTTCCATATGTTTTTATGTTTTTCCATATGTTTTTGAGGTTATTAGAAATACAACGCGGTGTGCCTGTTCCGTTGCAACAGTTGCTGCGTTAGGTCTAGGAAACGCAAATTCGAATTTTCAACATGAAATATGCTTTTTAGAGATAAAATGAAAAGGATATAATTTGTTAAGAATTTAATTCGCTATAAGAATGTCTTTATGTATTTTTTTTGAAATCTTCCTGGTTTTTGAGTTATTTGAATTTTAAATTTTCCATATGTTTTTGAGGTTATTAGAAATACAACGCGTTGTGGCTGTTTCGTTGCAACAGTTGCTGCGTTAGGTCTAGGAAACGCAAATTTGAATTTTCAACATGAAATATGCATTTTA
>JARJDT010011870.1:0-11576 GCA_030264655.1 Leptusa sp. GC000079
CAAGAGCATCGACTGTGATACTGTCTGAAACAAACAAAAGACACCATAATTACAGAGCCTGCATAAAATAATAGTATATTCTGTAACGAGTTGGAGAAGGGGGTAGTTACCAATCGAGAAGGAGCAGAAACATTTACAATTTAAAATTGTAGCATTCAGAATTGCATTCATTACATAACAGTTGTGGAGCAAAAACCGTGATGTAATGAAGTCATTATAACATGAGTTTAAAAATAGTATTAAAACCATTTTAGCTCTGCATAATAATCAGATAAATCTCTATTTCGCAGTGAGATAGTCTATGGTGTATGAAGAGCATTTATAGTCATAGTGAGGTGGTGTTACTGTTACATGAAATCTGAAATCGAATACCTAGCCGTAGCGGAGGCTGGAGCCGAAGAGAAGAAAATATATAGCTAATGACATCGTTACCGGGCGTTGCGATAACAACCGGCCGTGCATGCGTTACGTCTTCCATTGCGCACAAAGGCAGTAATAACGTGACGGTATCAATCGACTCGAAGTCGAAATCGAACCAAAATAGGAAATAACAAACCAAATTCTTTTCTGCCCGGCCCGCGTGTGCCGTGCTTGTTATTGAAGTTTTGCGAAAATCAAAAATATTCCCAACGAACGAACGCCGACAACGAGGATACGAGGAAGGAATTAAAATGTAACATATTTTCAAATAGATGACGGCACGGGAGAAAAATCGGAAAATCCTCGATTATTAGGCAAAGATGAAGGGGAAACGTGCGCCACTCTGACGGCGAAGTTAAGTGGAATAAGAGCGGCACTTTAATTGGATTATGATAATTTATCGTGTTAGGCCAGCTTTGCTGTAGTTTCCCATCGCCCGGCAAGAAAGAAAGCTACGTTTGACATTCAGCACATGGATGGACTTCGTTTCCAGGATGCGCGCTCTTTTCGCGTCGCACTTGCAATTTTTGACTTGTTTTTTTTTCGCCACGTGTAACTCTCTAAATCGGAACAAAAATATCACGGACAAAGATTGATAAGAAAACTTTTACACGAACACCGTTCCTGATTGGTGATTGATCGCGTAAAGCGGGCGAAACAAGAAATAGTGCACATTTGTAACCGACACGGCGAGTGTGGGACCCCATGCAATTCATCCAAATCAGTCAATTCGCAGCTTCGTTATTTTTATCGCCCGATTCGTCGAATATAAACCGGGGAATCGGGGAAAACAGGTACATATGTCACGCTCGCCCCCGACGCAATGCGCTCCGAA
Organism: Leptusa sp. GC000079; assembly: GCA_030264655.1. Lineage (NCBI taxonomy): Eukaryota > Metazoa > Arthropoda > Insecta > Coleoptera > Staphylinidae > Leptusa > Leptusa sp. GC000079. The sequence continues at coordinate 1,256 of JARJDT010011870.1, forward strand.
TACATCAATGCATGTGGGCATTGGAATGCCATATCAGTCGGTCGGAATGGCCGAGCAACGTCGCTAATGAATTGCATCGACCGCAATTTATTTAGATTATGGTATGGCACCAACATCAAGTATCATGTCACCAAAACCGCACAGCAAACCAAAAAACGAGGCATACGAATTTGCAATTTGTCCCAACCAAACAGCCCCTCAATCCCAAAGATATTTCTTTATTTTTGTGGAGCGTTTCTTGGCGCATAAATCTACAGTTTCTACACACGACGACATACGACGCTCTTGCAGCGGGTTAACTACCTCCCAGTGGCCTACTAGACGGTAATTATGTCAACGATCACTCGACACCGCTCCAGCAGCCCCATAGAGCCGCGTTAACATATCGTCCACTGGAGGCAAATAACGCAGCGCAACGCGAAGCGAACAGTTTAAATTTCAAACATCACATTCAAACATTTTTGTTAACGAAAGTAACTTATTTGAGATATGTACATCTAACATAACCATTTGCAAATTCGCGGATTATGATGTACTAAGCCAACTTTATGTTTTATATTGATTTCTTAAAGATCATTTAACACTAAATATACAGGGTGTTCCGGAATGCATGTCCAAACGAAAACCAGCTATTGGGAGTCATTTAGAACAAAAAGTTTCTTAGAAAAAATGTCATATCAATGGCTTTCGAGATAATCAAATTTTCAATTTCATCACTTCAGCTTATTTATGAATTAAAATTTAATCGACGTTTCTCCTCGATTGATATTTATGAATAATTTGTGTCGAAAAGTTTTAATTCCGTTAAAATAAAGATTTCTCAAAATATCGAATTTTTTCATAAATTACGGATTTAAACCAACAAAAAGCAAAATGTAGATGAGGAAAGCAATTGATTTCTGTCTTCCTGATTTTTAAAGAGCGATTATCTCAGTTCCGTTTTTAATTCATATTTGAATTTCATATGGCAAAAACATAAATATGATCTTCAAATTTCCATTCGTTTGCAAAATATTAAATTTTTGCGAAAATTCATAAGATAAATTCTCACAAAGAAAGTGGGTTTAATTGTTAGCTCGAAAAAGACATTCCAGGAAACATGAGAAATAGATTTGTATTTATTTTAACGATATTCATGCTTTCTGTTTCCTTTACTATGAAAACCTATTGGTTACTGTATTATTAATTTTCTCCTTTTCTCCTCGATTGATATAATAGGTGTAAAAAAAGGTAAAATATCAAAATAAATACTGACAAAATAGATACTTACAAAGACAATCATGATGAAGAACGCGGCCAGATAGGAACTGCGCCCCATCCACATGCTGACAAACCGGAAGTGTTCACCCGTAACAACATTCCTAGATTGCAAAAAAACAAACAGAAAATGCAACAATAAGTAAAATCCATAATAGATGCCTGAAAATGAAGTGATAAGTATACCGTAGGTAACCCTTATTGTTTTCCTGCTCAGCTAGGGTCTTAATGGACGCCATTAGAATGTCATCGTAACCTAGAAACTGATCCAGGACCAATCGACTGAACGAATCCCCAAAACACTGATCCTTGTCGGGATCAAGCGTGACGATTTCGACGGGCACATTGAGGCGGCTGCGAGCGGCCGGACTGAGGCGCAGGAAGCCGTGCTCGAGCGCATATTCGACAATGTACTCGTCGTCTGACCATTCTGCAACGCCTTTAGTTAGTGAAAAGACACAACATCCAAAATCAATTTTGATTTCAATAGTATAGTAAAAACCGCTAAACACATCTGGAAGAGAAACGGAACAAATGCGTTTGTGACTACATTCGGAAGTAAACAACTTCTAAACAAACGAATCTAAACAAAAATCATAGAATACCACGGAAATGATCCACGAGTATCTTGAAAATGCGCCTAGTGGACTCGCTTATAAATGAGTACTTGTCGGGCGGGGGGAGCAGGGTGCAATTAATACCTCGTTCTTCTTCCTCCGATTTTGTCTCTGTAATCGGCGCCGTCGTCGTTGTCAGTGTGTCATCAAGCAAATCCGGCGATTGTGTCGGCAACGCCGTGAAGTCCATTTGGTCCTGCTCGATGGCAGGTACAAGCGTCGTCCTGATGTGCAGATGGGAGACATTCGCCAAGGAATTCGGCTCAATGGGCCCGGCAACAGTGTTGTAATCGCCTTGCAGCAAGTCTGTCTCTGCCGATTATTAATGGATTATTACAATAATCGATAATTTCATTTGTTTTAATCGATTACAAAATTCGAGACAAGACCCGGTATGAAAACATCAAGACAAGAAAAGATTAAATTTTTCAAGAAATTTGACAAGAAATATCGAGAAATTTCAAGAAATTTTAAGAAAATAAATAAAAAAACGTCTTGTCTTGATATTTCCAGACAAGACGAGAATTCCCGCATTACTCTTATCCAAGGGCTCCGTCTCCTTCGACGATTCCTCCACAGTGCTCGGTTCTATGGTGACGAAGCCATCTCGCGGCAGATAGCCCAGAATACTAACGATATCGTCGAGGATTTCCTGCTTGAGGCGCTTCTCGCGGGCGTAGCTATCTTCAATGTTGTAGTCCTTGCCCGGATTGCGCACGATTTCGACGCGCAGTATGCCGTCCCGCGGCCAGGTGTCTCTGACATGGTCGAGGCACGTTGTGGGCGCCCGCGAGAACGCGACGTGCATGTAAACGAGGACGAAGAACGCGCCGAGCGCCTTCATTAATATAACGAATTCGAAAAATCTACGCATAGGTTTGGGGAAAGTGCGCGCGTACGCGAGCGCCGCTTTGTAAAAAAGCGTATGAAAGAGTTGATCCCGCACATTGAACAACGGATTCTGATTGTTGTTGTTACGTAGACGATTCGCGTTTATTATTGCGCCGCCGCCGAGCCCGCCAGCGCCCGCACCTGTACCATGATTGTCCACAACGCCGTCCTGTGGTCCTTGTCCAGGACCATTCACAGCCGCCATTCTCTAGCTACCATTGAATTGTAAAACTCCACATCTGCAAACACAATGTCTCACTGTGCACCACTCGCTTTCACTTAAACTTGAAAGAAACAACTTTATGGTGTTAACAAGTTGGTGATAAGGATAAGATTAAGGCAACTCACAACAAGTGTAAACAGACAAATACTAAACAAATGAAATAAACAAAAACGGTTGAATTCGATGAGCGTCTAGACCGCGTCTAGACTTTATTCCGCATTATTCTTTTTAACTAACCTTACTTTTCGTTGTTAACTTTGCTTTAGTTTAGTTATTAATGTAACAAATGAGCAAACAAGTTTCTTACGTAAATTTCTACTTCCTCATATCCCTTTCACGTTCACGCGACTTTCTTTTCTCTTACCTCATTTTCTCATTTAAATAAACAACGCACACACTCTCATCAAAAATACTTGAACTTGAATTAGGTTATTCGTCGTGTGTTAAACCGATTGGGAATCGGAATGAATTGCAATATTGATTTGTAATTATTGAACGCTATTGGACATCGTACTTTTGACTATTAACTATCGTCTATGCAATGCATGCAATAATAAATAAGATACGCAACAGCGCGACAAAATCGCGAACGTTTGTATTTTGTTAAAAATAAACAAGGCATACCTTGGCAAAAGTCGATGACAACCGCAAACGAAACGTTTAAACAATCAATGAGTTCATTTGTTGGCGAGTGTTGTTGATGGCAATTAGTATTATTGGACAATTTTAGTGCACTTGTTTCGAAATATTTCAATAAATTTCGTTTAATCGCTTAGCAACACTATTTTTCGTAGTGCAGGTGAACCCGTCACTTGAAACGTCAATGTCAAACACATGATTTTACTTTCTGATCATAAGTATAGAATACGCCGTATACGTATACCTATGAGAAGAAAGGTATGTAATCGTGCGGATTTTCGATGTTGGGATTTTGACGGATTCCGACTAATTTAGGTCCCCTGAGTCCGAAAAAGTGGGTTTTGCAATGATGTCCGTATGTGTGTATGTATGTAACGCTATTTTTGTGAACACGATAGTGCCTAAACCAATAATCCGATTGAGCTGAACTTTGCACAGGTGGTAGATAGCCATTGGGAATAGAACTGATTAGATTTTGGGCCAGATCGAATAATATCTATAACCTCAAAAAACATATGGAAAATTTAAAATACAAATAACTCAAAAACTAGGAAGTTTTCAATAAACATATATAAGAACATTCTTATAGAGAATTAAATTCTGAACAAATTATACCCTTTATATGTTTTCTCTAAAATGCTTATTTCGTGTTGAAAAATCGAATTTTTGTTTCCTAGACCTCACCAAAGAATATCACGCAGCAACTGCTGCAACGAAACATGCACAACGCGCGCGTTGTTCTAAAATCAGAAAGTTTTGTGTAGCGAGGCTACACCTCTAGTTGATTTAAATGCGCAATGATAATTTGAGATTCCCAAACTTGTTCATAGATGCCTTTAGTCCGTTAAGTTTTTGAGTTTTTGTACAATTTTTTATACAATTTTGGCCGACAAGTAATTGAAAGTAATGAAAATACTATTTTGTAAATTATCGTAATCCTCGTAAATTGCTCCAAAAATATTTTAAAGTTGAAATCGAGGTTAAAATATTTTGAACATAACCTATAGGAAAAAAAGGTTGCTGAAAATGTTTGTAGATGGCGCGATATACCAAATTTATGATTAAAATTTAATTTTATAAAATATTTAATATCACCTAAAATATTGGAAATATCCTTTAAAGCATATATATTTTTGTGAAATTCCACATTGCTTGGTAATATTTAATTTGGCTCATGAGAAAATTTAATTTGAAAAAATATCCCATTAGACATAACCTCACTTACTGTTAACTTGTCGAAGAAAAACCCTCGGAAAACCCACATCGAAAACATGCAATACTACAGTGATTCAAGCGAAGAAAAAGACCTAAAGCCTTTAATAGCAAACGATGAGGCGCACACACATAGTTCACCTAAAAAATGGCAACCAACAGCCTGGCAAGATGCAAACCGCCGAAGCGCGTTCCAGCCCTACAAACAATCCTGCACAGTACTTACGAATCTACAGCGAGGTAACACGCCGGCTGCGACACCAGTACCACAACCAACAGATATTAATTTTCATACGCGCGCTGGCCAGGGAGAAATAACGGAGGATGACGTCCTCAATGAAAAGTCGCTTGATATTTGTGATGACAATGGACTATATGCCATACATTGGGCAGCCAACTACGGACAAATAAATGCGGTCAAACTGCTGATTTCGCATACAGCGGACGTGCATAAAGAGGGCCCTGATGGGGAGACACCCTTGCTGCTAGCTGCAAATGGGGGGCATAATGAAGTGGTCAAGGTTTTGCTACAGGCTGGAGCTGATGTGAATCATATTGATCATGTCAGTGACCAATTCTTAATAATTTTTAAACCATAAGTTTATATATTTTTTTAAATTTAAATTTGTGTGTTGCAGGCTTGTAATTCTGCACTTATGTATGCTGCAGCCGGAAACCATCCACATACTTGTAAAGATCTGCTTAGTAATGGCGCCAATTTCAGACTAGTTAACTTAAATGATGATACTGCTTATGATTTAGCTATTGATAATGGTAGTTATTTAGCACAGGCCATTTTAGAGGATCATTTATTAGAATTACTGAAAAGCAAGTGAAACAACTTTTTTTGCCCAAAATTTAAAAACAGTCAAATTTTTGTATTTTTGACTAATAATATGAGGAAAATTTTAATCATACAGATTTTTAAACCTCAAAAAACTATTTAAAATACAAATTAAAATTTTAATAACTTACTGTACTATAAAAATATCTATTTATTAGATGTATAATGTTAATGATAATTAAAATGTGATAAATTTGTTTTATAGATGATGATTTTATATTTTTTTGTGGATTTTGTGCCTAATATAATTCTAAATAAAAAAGTCAAAAGTCGGATATGGAAGTGGAAGAATGTAACCTTTGTCCCTAAATAATTTTTCAATATTAACTTTAACTTGTACCGTTGATAAACATTACGCAATAAATTTTTCATTTTTTAACGATTTCGTGAAATGCAGCTATTAAACTTTGTAGTTCAGTGAGTAAGTACAACATGGAGGCGCTCATAAAATTGAACACACAAACAGCAGGCAGAGATAAACTAGCAAGGTACACACAAACATCATAAAAGCTACCTTAAAACATTCAACTAATTTGAATAATTTTTTACGCAGATTGTTGCAATATTTAAGCCGCTTACTGTGGTACAGACTGAAAGTTTCACACCGAGGAGGCGTAGATAACCTCAAAAATCTTGAATATCAATTATCAACATTTCGGAAACGTATGCGACGCCATTTACTATGCTTTTAGTCCATGTTTAAAACAAATATTTTCCGCTGTTTTTGTAGTATTGAGATTGGGACGATGTTTAGACTCGCTGTATTCGACACTGCCCGTATTCCAACATCAAAATTCAACAATCAAAATCACTGTGATACTTTCGAAGATCGCGAATGCCCTTTTCCTGCTAGCTGATCACATTTTGTGGATGGGACGCGCTGACGTTATGCGCGTTGATACCGACAAATGGGCACAAATATCAAACAAATACTGGCTGTATTCGATAACAATGAACCTTGTGCGCGACTTTTACGAAATTCAATGCATTTGCAAACAAAATAAGAGCAGGATATGTCCTGGAAATGTTGCGAATGTGCAACAATTGCTGGCAATGCTTAACAGGGCGTTTGAGTGTGTGAAGAGTGATAAGGCTGTCATGATTGATACTGTTAAGAATGTGTGTGACTTCTTTATTCCGTTGAATGCTTTAGGGCATGTTAAACTGTCTGCTGGGACTGTTGGTTTGCTTGGGGTTGTTTCAAGTATTGCTGGGTTAATGGTGCTTATTGAGCCACATAAAAAAATGTCGCCTCAATAAATAAATGTTTTATTGGGAAAAATCTTATGATAAACGAGGAGTACAAAATTTGGGATTATGACAATATCACATTAATAATCATTGATTTTAACTTAGTAATTAATTAAAGTTTGCTGTTGAGGGTTATTAAATGTTTTAAGGGCACAATTTTATATTTTTATACAAACAAAACAGATTAATTATAAAATTGAAAGATTAGTGCCAGAAACTTGCTGTTTTAGAGCCGTTTTACACCACTATTTATCTTGTAATATCAAATTTATGAATATTGGATTTAAGATTTAAATGACCAAAAATCAAAAGTCCCTAGATTTTTTCGATCTCTGATTGGTTAAAATATCATGAATTTGAATTCAGACAGTCTGATTGGCCAATGTTGTGGCGCGAAAATTGAAATTGGTAAGTTAAGAGGTTAAAGCAAAATTGAACTTAAAAACAAATGTTGTTTGTTAGTTTTTTGTGAATGTAAATAAATAAAAGAAATTGGCATGGTTAGCACACGTGTTTTTGGGACGCCTACTTAATTTTTTTATGTAATTACCTAATTCCTAAAATGCAAATGTGAAATAATGTATAAAATGTGACCTTTCAATTGCCTTATAGAGACATAGGCAAACAGACAAATATGCGAAATGTACTGATGATATCATCATCACTCCTTGCTGCTTGATGTCGTTTCGTCAAACAGTACTTTGGTGATGTTTCAGTGTTGATTTGATATGTGTTGGTTAATTTTGTTTTGTTATGCGAGTTGCAAGTAAAAAAAAACAAGTACAAGTAGCTATGTTTGATCATCGCTATTGATTAGAGTTTAGTTCATGTTCGTTCAACATGTTTATCGATTGCACGATTGTCCTAGGCAATATCGATTTTCAACAGTAAACTTTACTGGAAATAAAAGTGAAACGTAAAAACAAATTGCATTTAAACCAGTTAACTAGTAAACTAAATGACTGCGTGTTCTGAAAATTCGTTACGCCTGTTATGCGATTATGAAATTTCAGTTTTATCACTTTACTTCAACTATTCCAATTTATAAATATTTATATTCATGTCACAACACATGCTAAAGTCAAGTAAAGCTTCAACTTCAAGTTTAACAAAGTTTTCGTTCATAAAACTGATAACGGCTCACAACGGTTTTCGTCGTTGCGCGCCATTTAACCACGTCAACGACGACGATTCTCACGCACGATAACCGAAAATCTAATAATTTTATTGTTTGCCACTCAGTGCTGATGAGTATGTCGTCAATAGTGTGTATCACATCTCAAAATATGGAATAAACCGCGAAAACACGAAACCGAACAACGTGAATATTTCTAATTCGAAATGTTATCAATATCAATAAACAGTTGTACATGGAATCAATTGATAAACTGCTGATAAAGACGATTGTGCGGTTGATTCATCGCTTCACAATCTTATTCGAAATCTATCTATGACAATATACCTAATTGGAGTGAATTTGTATTGAATTGGAAGTTAACAACGTGGGAAGTGAAGTGCGCTCGCAGTGTCTCTGCAAAGTTTTGAACTTTTATTGACTAATTAAATCAATAAATAAGCAATGGGTATCGGTACAGTGGCCATCGAGGCTGGCAAAGGCCTTCTGAATATCTTGCAGCATCAGATTGTCGCCATTTTGCTGATATACAGTATTTGGACGCCGATTTTCACCTTTTCTAGCGCGTTGGCCTGGCATGTCGTCCTGTGCACACTTGCCGTAAGTCATTTTCGACATTTATTTATGTAATAATAAGATTCATGTTATAGATAAAGACCTTGATGATTAATTTTTATTTGTTCCTATAAAAATATTTTTTTAGCAAAATATTTTAAATAGAATTTCGTAAATACTACAATTTAACTATTTTTATTAATTTGAAATTATAGAAAATGAAATGCTAAACAAACTTAAGGATTTAAAAAATATTACCTACAAAACGATTTTGGCCAATAAAAAATAAACTTGAAATACATATTTTTTAGAACTATATTAATAATCGTATTTTAAATAGAAATTCAAAAATAGTTTTAAAATTGAAAAAATAGTAAACAATGGTGCGGTTTAAGATCTGTTTAAAAAAATAATTAAATTTATTTTTGCAATGTTTATAATTGAAATTTAATATTATTTAAAAAAAATATAATTAATTTATGTCAACATTGTAAGAACTTTATCAATATTGCATTAAAACTGGAAAATTAGCCAAATTGCAACATTTGTTAATTTGTGAAAGAAAGTGAAATGTGAATGAACTTTATTTTAAGTGTTTAACATGAATGTTAATAATTATGTGATTTTCTTAGATTTTCCCATTTGCAATCGAAGGACTTGCAGTCTTAGGATACGATTTAATCTATGCAATAGAACTAGAAGAGAAAACGCGCGGATACATTCATGCAGTGTTGATGAGCCTGGGCACAATTTTCTTGACCGTGGGTGCAATCATGGAAATGTCGCGCGAACGCCTCGATTCGCATTTCGGATCCTCGCACGGCATTCTTGGTAATTTGTTGTTATTCTCTAATATTCTTATCAGTAATTCCCCAATGTGACTTATTTAATGAATCATCATATTTTATTGTTTGCAGGTTTGATCTGTTTGATCTTTGTACTGCTTGCGTTCTTCCTCGGTTTCGGCGCGCGGTTCGCCAAATCTTTGAAAGGCTACGCGAATCCAGTCATCTTCAAACTGATTCACAACCTGGTCGGCATTATCACAGTGATACTGGGTGTTGCTTGCATGTGTACGGGGTACTATAGTCATTTGTTCCTGTCACTGGACGAGTCTAAACTCGCTGCGACTATCGTTGCATCCTTACTTTTACCATGGTGTTTATTTGGCGCTTTTAAGCGTTTGTACAAACAAATCATGGCCTTATTTTAAACATTGTTAAACGAAAACTTAATGCCATAATATCTTTTAGTTCTTTTTAGTATGTTTCTATTTATTCAAATTGTAAATAAATTTTTAATAAATAAAGTTAAATAATTTTTATTTGTTTACGCGTAAATTTCGTTTTTGGATTTTAGTTTAGTTTTCAATTTCATTTTTCATAAATAATATTTTCTAAATACAAATAAATTATATTTAATATAATTAAATATGTATTCAATAATTTAAGAAAATAATTAATATACTTAATAATTGATTTATTGCGCGATAATGAAGAAAATTCATTGAAAATTCCATGAGAATTTAGAGTATGTAAATTACGAAAACGTAAGCAAACAAGCAGCAAGCCAAAGATGAGTCGCGACTACCTGCTATCCTCGGCCATTCTCTTATTCTTATCTCATCCTCAACTCCTCACACCACTCGGCGCTCGAACAACAATGCATTTGTTCGCTATTTCAATCTTTTATTTTTA
>JARJDT010011883.1:0-14914 GCA_030264655.1 Leptusa sp. GC000079
GCTCGGGAAGGTCATGGAGGGCAGGTTGCGATTCGCCCTTGCGTGAAAATGGTGAAGAAAATGCTTGATAGGTGTGGACGACTGAGAGGAACATGTGGAGCTATGAAGATGCGAATCGATCGTTTGATTGCGCTTACCTTCATCCGCGATGTCGTCCGTGTATCCATCCGGATCACTAAAGTTAGGTTCTTCGTCATTGGACGAACCGTCACAGTCATTCCGAGTATTATCACTATTCTCGTTGTTTTTATCGTCTAATTTCTTTTTCGCCATGTTGACGATGTTCGCACGCGGGGTTGCGTGGCGTGAGAGACGCGGCGAGCGTCGCCGCTCGCAGGAGCGGTGGCCGTAACAAAAAGTGACGTAGACTGCGACTGCGTCATTTCCAAACTCATACCGATACCTGCTGGCATAAAGCTATTCCTGTTGCATTTGGTTACGTGCTGGATTTTTTAACCAAAAAATTCGAATGAAATGATGACACTGCATACCACAATGGATATTTTTTAGAACTGCTAAAAATACTGGGTCGTGCGTGAAGTCCAAATCAGGCTGCGTTTTGAAATAAAAATTACATTTACTTGTCAAATTTCCATAATAATTGTATGATTGTTCAACACATACCATTTTTATTGAAGAATTTCTTAATGTCATGTACAGATGTTCCCAAAATACTAGTATTTTTTAACAGCCTGTATTTCTCATGGTTTTTTAACAAATAAACGGTTAATCCAAATGGGAAATCATAACGTGGCTTGATTTGAACTTCACGCATGGCCTACAAATTCACAACTAGAGACACTAGAGTGATGAGAATATGGGATGTCAATTGACAACGGAAGAGGAGATTCGTGGTGTGTTTGCGCAGCGTGAAAATTTAAAAGGATTCGTGAAAGTCGGACGAGGGTGCAAACGAACGATTCACGGATCACTTTGGTTGTAAATTTGGTCAAGTAAAAAATATTTCTTTGAGTTTGTATCCCAATATTCTTCATTATTAGGCAAATTCGAATATGCTACTGTAGCATTTTCGTGCGTCATCGACCCACCAGCCACATTCGAATGGCAAATTGATGACGTCACACCTACTTTGGGCGCCTATTATGAAACCAAAATACAACCAATGCTATAAGAAAACGCCTATTGTATGTTCCAATGCATGCTCTACGAGCAATGTTCAAGGCCATATTATTTTGGTCACATCGGTTTCTTTAGGATTGCTGTGCAGAGGCGCCACTTGTTTCCGTTTACGCGCCACATTTAGTTTAAAACTTTAAAAAAATATTTTCGCTCTCAACCCAATTTTAATTTACACTTTGTAGTTCTATACCTTGCATAATATATCTCATAAAAATGAAATAATAAATGCAAAATGTAAGTGTAAATACTGAAAAATAGTAATTTTAGGATTGTTTTCTCAATCGGGAGTTTGCTGCTTGGATTGAGCGCCTTGCACCTTGTACGAATTTCAAAAATGAATAATTCAACCCGAAGAGCATCACTAATGCAGCGATTAGTATAATTTGATCCTACTTTCTAGCGCTTTTCCCGTTTTCGACCATCCGTGCAGTCCTTTTTGCTTTTTTCATTCCTGTTTCACCCTTTTTACTTTCTTAGCGTTCTTACTTGGCGCAGCGGGCACTTGCGAGACGTTGCGCCGTGGCGCGCCGATCCGTGGCACCGCGGCGCGTCATTCGCCGCCTCCGACCGCCAGCAATGCTTCGCTCTTGCCGTTTAGTTTACGAGGTAACCGTGTGCCGCCCGCAACGTTCTGCCGCCCCTATTTCGGTTGAGAACTGGACGTTATCGCGGCACGTGTAGCGGTGTATATGTGGAACGGCCACGCGAACGTCATCCGTCCGTCGCTCGTAAATCAAGTAAATTGTGTTTTTCGTTGACGCTGGGCTGCTGGCCGTAAACTTCTTAATTCTTCTTGCTATTGCCAACTGGCAAATTCAAACTCGCACAAACAATCTAAATTATGTTATGTGTTACTTATTAGTTATTAAAACTTATATCTTTCGAGCAAATATTGGCCCAAAATATGAAGAGTCATCAGGACTATAAAAGCTTTCACTTAGTTTTATGTACTGAACTAAAATGTAGGTAGTTATAAACTTATCGAAATGGTTGTCAATCGAAAGAAGAGCGTTCAAGGAAAATTCAGTTCTTATTTATGAGAGTTTAGCGGAATTTGAAAGTTTGTAAATTACACTTTAAAACAAAACAATGTAAAACGGTGCAAAAGGCGGAAGAGTGGAAACTTTTGAATTTTGAACGTAATCTAAGTTCAAATGAAAAAGATTTCCTAGGAGACAGCATTAAATAACAATCAGTTTAAAATTGGAACATATTGGCATATTGCACATTTCGTATTTTCGTTGATTTTTTTTCCGTCTCCCATCATTCTTATATCATTTGATTTCAATCTCGATACGATGGCAAAATTTACATTACTGATTTATCTATAGGTACGTCAGAGAATGCGATGCTTGCTGCTATGGCATAGGTGCGAAGCGTGTGAAAATGTGAGAATGAATAAAAGAAAAATTCACAACGAGTTTTTCCACATTTCGTATTTTCCATTTGGACGCCAGCGACGGCCGCGGCTAACGAAACATATTCACAGTAGAGTGTAGAGTATTCAAAATCTAATGTAAGCCGGCAAAATTGAAGCAACCAAACCCGAGTAAACCAAGTACGAGTGCCTCTCAGGCTGATGCACGACGCGAATTTCGCTTCGGCTTGGAATTACCAATTCTCGGCACAGATTACGTAATATTCAGTTACTATATACTCCTCTATAGTTACATTTACACCCCAATCGCAATCCTGATCCGGAATCCTGGTTTCCTGGTGCCAGTCTGCCACTGCCAATCCCACGGAGCGGGCACGAAGCGCGACTAATGTTATTTGACGTACGTATCAGCTGTTTGGCCTTTGCCGCATTTTCCGCATTCGTTTTTCCCATTTTCCGCTTCTTGCAATACCATCATACCATCGTTGTCGTTGTAGCATTAAATGGCAAAAGGCAAAGAGAGCCATACCATACCATACGACGCTATGCGACTGTCACTTTCCATTGCCAAGCTGCACTGCGGACTGCGCCACCGCCACCGCCACCATCAACAATTCGCAATTCCCCACAGGCACACACCGGCACACCAGCCGAAAACTCACAAAATAATTGAATATTTTTGTTTCCTTTTTACGGGAAAAGTCAACAAGAAAGGTCAATAGCTTTCCCACTTCCCAATTAACCAACGCATAGTAGACATAAATCTAAGTATGTTGTGTTGCTTCGTGTTGTGTTGTCTTTTACAACTCGAACGCGCTTTACTAAACCCAAAATCACAGGAACCGAACGAAATTTGCGTGCTCGCAACGCTCGGTGGGGCGGTTCAGGGCTATTGTCTATGATTTTCTCGGCCCTGTCGACGAAAACTTCGCAGCAAAATAAATGTATAAGGCGGCGACGGCGTCGGTATTGTTGGTGTTGCAAGCTGCGAGCATTACGCGCGTCGCGCGTGAATCCTACAGGACCCCTCCGGCTCCGGGTAACGGAAGACTGGTGGAAGTAAAGGAAATACGGTCCCGTGCCTGTTCGCTCTGTTCGCACAGCCCATAGGCACCGGCATAGGCATAGTCGACGACATAAATGAACGCCTTACATCCCTTACATCACGATAGCATGCATGGCGAAGCTTGACGCTTCGTTGTAATGAAACTAAGAACCGAGGAGAATTGAAACTGTATTGCCGATGCGAACAATTAAAACGCTGGAAACCTTTTGAAAAACTTTTTAATATTCAAAACTTTCGAAAGTATTTTGTGTACCTAAAGTGTAAATTTCGTAAAGTTTATTAGGCAAATATTTAATCAAAACATCTTGCTTTTGCTTCTTGACGGTGGTGAGTGTCGGTGCCTGTGGATCTGTATCAAGGTCCATTAAGCAAGCCATCAATTGTAATAAAAAGACAGTTAACGAAAGACTGGAAGGATACTGACATACATGATTGAAAGAGCAATTAAGCATTGATCGGAATAATAATTAATTAATTTGCATTTATCGAGGCACGTCAAGTTTGATGCTATTAGCATATTATGTAATAAAATGTTTCCTTTCATTCCCACCGTAAATTGGGAGATTTTTGATATTTAAACATGTAAATTCGAGGCAACTTAGCATGAAAATGAGAAATTACCCAAGCTTGCGTTTTATCATAATAAGGATTATACCTTAAATGCGTACCAACCGCAAGTTTATAATCTTTAACGCTTTGCAAAAAAATCATAAAACAACTGCTTTCTTTCACAGTTCATAACGCATCAAATAAAATTGTAATTAATTAGCAGCAATAAGTATATGTAAGTATGACGAATGAAACATCGCTTTATACCAAATTCCAATGTCGACGGTACGACCGGGGCCGGTTACGAAAAAATTGGCATTAAAGCGACGCAGCAAAGCATCATCAAACGCCAAAGCTCACCAACGAACGCACAAACTAAACCGAAATTAGACTCTCGTCTATTGATTCGACGAAAATTGTACAAAAGTTCACAAAAACCCTTCTGTTAATTATCAACGAACCCACGTCGCCACTGACACGTCGCGCACGTCCAACAAAAAGGCAATTTTAGTTTCTATCTTATTACTTTAACAGAAGGAGCAAAGACGAAATGCAATAAATGGAGTGGAGAAAACACTGAAACAGTGTCACTGTCAGTTTGTTATAATCGAAACTCATTTGTGATATTTAAGCATCCACGCTGGGTATTAGTATTAGGTATATGAAGTACTCACATTAATCTAAAGGAGTTATCTTAATCCAATAATGAAAATTGAATTTTCCTTGCGTGCTTCTTGTCGCAGTCGGAGACGTAGTCGAAGTCGTTAATGTGTCAGTGTGTTTGTGGAAAGTTAAAAGTATAGGAAGACAAAAATCGATGCGACTTTGATTACTTATTTACTCACTAAGAGATACTTATTTCTGATGCTTTAATATAAGTAATTCGCGTAAACGTAAAATTAAAGTAATGTAGTAGATAATGGCAATGCCCCGGGCATCAGGCATGCGCCATAATTTATAAGGAAAAACGAAAGGAAAAGCGATTCGCGACATGCCCTTCGCTTCGCGCTGAATATCAAATGTACACACTTAATGTTTTTTATCGCTTATAAAATTTGCAGTGCGAACGTAAAGTAACAAAAACTAGTGGAACGTGCCAATGGAGGAGAAGAAACAGTACAGCACGCTGACTATTGATAGAGCGGCGTTTTTATTGTTGCGCGTCAAGAAGGCTTTCAAGAAGAAAAAGTTGCAACGGAAGGAGCGCGAGCAGCGGAAGTAAGTTAATTGTGCGCTATTGTTGCTCCTGTCAGTCGTGTCCTCTCCTTTTGGTAATTGTTTCTTGGACCCCATGTATGTGCAACTGGACTCGTGCGGGCTTACAGCAACAGCATCAGCCTCAGACTCACATTTATCATTAATTCAACATTCAACGGTTCAACGCTGAGCTGACATTTTTAATAATCGATACACTTCTTCAATCTAACTTTCAAATTAACTTCTTTATTTATTCATGCATTCTGTCAACTTTTTGTTTGCGGTTCAAAAGTTAAAATGTTGAGAAATAAAACTAACATCAAGATGCACTCTACATTTGCCTGATGGCTGATGCCGCATGGCAGAGAGAGGCAGAAAGGTATAAAGTATACGCGACCACCTTGCCTTGGCAAATTTACTCAACTTTTACCCGCTTTATTCATACGAAGGATACGACATTACCGCATTGCATAAACGAATACGAATATGTCCAACGATCCAAAGAAATATGTATGTTGGTATAGTATGAAATATTCGACTCGGCGTCGTGCCATCGTGTGGCAAACGAGCGCCTGTTTTTCCAAACGTAAATAAATAATTTGAGTGGTTTTACTTTCACAATTTCACATCATACTCCACAGTTCTACATAGATAAATGCTGAATGCCTTGCGTATATGTATACGTACTTACACTGTACAGTGCATGGGCAGGTAGCTGCTATCTAGATACACATACGCATTTATTTTTTCACATCTTTTTACTTTTTTATAAGGAATTGGAGCAATGGAGGTAGAGCAATATAGAGATAGCACGTTTTCCACTATTCATTTCATACCATTCATATTTTGAAACGCAGCAATAAATTTTACGCATTTTTATGTGCGGCCATTTCAAACAATTTATATTTATTATTTAACTATTTATAAACATTAACTTTAATTATCTCTAATATCCTAATATCTAAAACATGATTCTGTTGATTTCATTGCGAATGTTGTTTGTAATTCTTCAACAGTTTTGATAAGCTTCTCTAAGTCCGCCTCATACTTTTTCCCACTAAAGGACGATATTAGATTCAATGTTTTCGCTGAAAGTAGCTCAACTTCTGTAGTAAGCATTAATACATCACTACTATTTTTCACTGAATGGTTCAATAGCAGAGCTTCTTGCAGTAACAATGCGCGTGTTTTGTCAAAGTCCATTTCGTCTTGCATTTCCTTATGCTTGATTAAACGTACTGCCGTCAATTTCAAAGAAGCAATATTTGCGTTGTTCCTTTCATCTTTTGGGCCATCTTTTAGCAGACACTTTGTTAATGCATCGTTAAGCTCGTTTAAAATATCGTCAAATTGTGACTGATCGATTTTGTCTGATTTTACCACCATGAGTTTATCAGCTTTAATACACAATGCTACAACTAAACTATCTTCGTCGGACTTGTTTATTGGGAAACTGCGATTGTCACTTTTCATCGATGCAATTGGTATGTCTTCATGCGGGCGAAAAAAAGGATTCGTCGAAGGCTGAACTGCGTGTTGGTGTTGCATTGATGACGAACTATTGCTCGATATTTCCAAATATGGATTGCAACCAGGAAATGCCCTGTTTGGGTTACGTACGTCGTCAATGTCGTTAATTCCAGGGGCACTTGGCACAATACTGCTATTAAAACCAATTTCCATTTGGACCATTTGGTCAAGTTCAATAGTTGCTTCCGAGTTTGAATGGCGGGCATTTTCTGATTGGTTATTACGTTTCTGTCTTTTCTTAACACGTCGGTAGTATATTAGAACAACTGTTATAACCAACAGTATACCAATAGTACCTCCAATAAGTCCACCAGCAGTGGGACTTAATTCACCCATTTTTTATAAGTTTTGTTCCGAAAACTGCCACTTTCACAGCTTTATAATCATTGTGAACGCGAACTCAATCGATATTGTCACTGATAGCTATCTATCATCGATAAGAATATTATCTATAATTTGATGATGTATTTTAGGTGTTCTTAGTGTGCATATACCTAACCTATACAGGGTGATCGAATAGAATTGAAGTTTAGACGAATTTTCAACTGGTCTTCAGCTCTGTTCGTTCAGCCTGTATAAACAACCGCGCACATAATTTAATTATTAGAAAAATAGCGTGCAACGTGCATTTTCCTGTTGACATGAATATAATCATAACGTTGGCCGTTCGCAGAATCCGTGGAGCAGACTAATCTCTAAGTAGACTGTGCGGTTTGCGGCACAATAATTTACAAGATCAAAGAAAATCTTCAGGCGGATGGCAGAGTGCTAGTCGGTATTCTCGCATTTCTGCCCCACTCGCATCTCTATCTTTACTTTACATGAAACTCGGTGTAATCACACTTTCCCTCGCCTCTTGCCTATTCTCCACGCGAGTGTTGGGGGAAGCCACAAAATACGTTTGCATTTATGTTACAGGCATATTAGAGCTTACTACTTACATCGAGATATGTGTTGGTCATATATCGATAGGGCCTGTCGAGAGATTGCCAGCGTGTTAGTTGACAACATTAGGCTCAGTTTCTATTCAATTCGGAAACATCTTGCGCTCTAATGCGACCTAATACGCTGTTATTAAAGCATGTAAGGAAATTGGATACGAGAAAAATAGCCGCTCACGTGCGCTCGGGTCCCCGGCAATGGGGAAATGGAATGGAAATGTTTCTTTTTCATGAGTGAAAGTCCACGTACAGTGGAAGGTGTGAAACTATAAACGTATACTGTGAATGAATACACGGATAGCGAACAGGACGTTTGAATGGGACGGAATTGTATGTTTTCTTGAAAGATATGTGTGGCCATTAAAATAGGAATTGAAATGCAGCGCACACAGCGTCGTTTGTGCAGCAGGGCAGCAAGAACTGTAGGTTTCCAGCATTTCTACTCATGCTGCCAGTGCTGAGCGAAAATCGAATAAAGTTAACATGTTAAAGCTGAGCCAGACTAGTAAAACTCCCAATTCTTCAGTCTTTAGCCTACACTTCACCCACCCATCTCGATCTCACCATCTGTTTTCGCTCGGCGCAAAGTTTGTTTTGCAGCGTCTACACGACCAAAAGGCATAAGAATTAAAGCAGCAGCGCGAAGAAAATCGACGCTCTAGCTGAAACGGAGTAAAGAGTGAAGCTCGTTTTGTAAAGATGTGTACGCATATGCATGGGAGCATGGGAGCATGGGATGGGATGGGATAGACACAAATACCAGGCTCTAGTCAACTATGAACAAGGAGCGCCGAAAACCAGCGGCAACTTGGCTCCTGCGGTAGCGGGTAGCGTGCTAATGTTAGGCCAGGACTAGGACAGGACCAGGACGAAGCGAGAAGCGCTCACGATCCTACTCCCACTCGTTTCTCGTGTTGCTGTTGCTAACTTAATATAGGATGGCATCAAATTGAGGGAGCAGTCTTCTGATGTGGGATTGGCTATACATGCTATACATGTATATTTAGGGATTAGGCTAGACATTCAGATTTACTCAGCTAAACATGCTCCTTTTATTATTATTCTAGGTATATTTAAATAGTTCCGCAATGTGGCCTTTTTGCCCTGCTTCTTGCCTCGTTTCAACAATTATTTCCGCGTGCCTATTGCCTATTGTCAGGGCTGGGCAAGATACACGATAATAGGTAATTTAAATACAAAGATAATAAATACAATTTTTAAAAATAGTATATTCTGTAACTAGTTATGAAATGAGGTGTATTCCAAACGAGTGAACCAGAAACAAACAAAATCTGTGATGTAATGAAACCATTACATCACGGGAATCGAAAAAGTATTTTAAATACAGGCCAACCCTGCCTATTGTCTATTGTACAAATTAAGCCGTGAATCTAAATTCGATCTACGTTCAGCTGAATAACGATAAATCCTTGTCTATCACCCCCATACAACTATCCTTTTATTCTATTTGGCGTGCCAGGTGAGCACGTCAACTGAAAATCCGGTGGCACTGTCTCAGTAATAGCAGTAATAGTCTAATAGCACAATTGTGCATTGTGCAGTTTCTGGTCGGATTCTGTAATGCTCGAGATCCAGACAATTGACTCATTGTCTATTGTTCTATTTGGTACTCTTATGCAAGTCGCTTATCCTAGGAATGCGACTTGCTGTTTGTGGATTTGTAGCAACCGCTCACCGTGCGGGGATTTTATGACTATGACCGAAAAGAGGTCCTTTAATGGCAGCCAGCAAATTATTGATTGAATTCGGTCTATATACAAGAAGTAGGTGTGTGTTGTGTGTAGGGTTATAGCAACGGCAGTATTTTTTTCGACACATATAATCAACCCTTCAAAGCAAGATTAAGAACAAACTCAAAACGAACGAACT
The DNA here is from genome assembly GCA_030264655.1 of Leptusa sp. GC000079. Taxonomy (NCBI): domain Eukaryota; kingdom Metazoa; phylum Arthropoda; class Insecta; order Coleoptera; family Staphylinidae; genus Leptusa; species Leptusa sp. GC000079. The sequence goes on from JARJDT010011883.1 coordinate 9,692, forward strand.
CAAGGAAATACAAACACGAAGAACGGAAGAACCCAGCGAAGACTTGACAAGAATGATGTGAATTACCTATTGTCATGCATGCAAATATTTAATCAATGCACAAAGCATACTTGTAACAAGTTCAATGAATGCATTTGTTTTCAATGTTCATGTTTATAATGTAATGTAGAATTCTTGGAGTTGCAGTCATTTTAAATTATAAATGCGCGGACATGGCAGGAGCAGGTTATTGAAATATTTTCGTTAAAGCGAGTTAGTTGTATTTTATTGTTCATGCACCGTTTTGTAAGAATTGTAAGATCAAATCGAAACACAAAAATGGAAAAGGTCAAGGTTGTTCCGCAACCGGCGCAATGTATCTAACAACTAACTCCAAATTTCAGTTATCCCTGCATTGCTCGCTGCTGTAGCGTGCGGGTGGTATGCTATGTTGCTCACCATCCCTTTCCTTTTACATTTATGCATATCTGTATGCATGCGAATGTGTTCATACAATTTGAATTCAAATGCGTAAATCCTATATTTGCATTTGGTGTTACCGAAACACTCTGTAAACTAAAAATAATATTTAGCAGAAAATCCGCAAGTTGTAGTATTTTGATAATAATAGAATTGACAATAACAGTTCAAATATTTTCTGAATACCTAACTGCGTATAAAACATGTAAAACTAACATTTTCGATGTATTTTTACGTAAAAAAAGAAGGACGAGTTACGAGTCTTTCAGGACGAAATAAAACGTGCGCTTGGCGAGTTGGGACTAAATAAAAGTTTGCTTTCTTTGTTGACAACTTCCCATATACCACGTAACCACGTGTATACGTGTACCGTGTGCGATCTGTTCTTGTAGGAGTACGAAGAATAAAATTTTGTCAAACAATTCCACAGCCTCTCTGCCACCGCCAACGCGCCAACACCATCACCAGCGGTCGTATTTAACTGCGAAATACGAAGGGTCGAACCCAACGCGACGAAAAGAAACTGTCTCTGCTACCAGAAGGAAAACAACTTTATATGCTTTTCTATAAAGCCAATTTTACTTCGGCCAACAAGTTTATTTCAAACTTGAAAGACTGCTTATTACAAATTTTCTTTTTCAATGATATCATGGTATCAAACGTCATCCTATGATGTGATGCGAGCATATTTACTTGTATACTATGAAATGCTCGGAAAAGCGAATTGTTACTTCGTAGAAATGTCACACATCAACCATATAGAAAATTTCCATATTCCGATTTAGAACATCAAAAATATCTTATCTATCTCTGAATATCTTATCTATCTAAATACCGTATGTCCACGGATAGGGTTTCAAAGAGGGAAAAAATGCCCTTCCGACTTAGAATTTTTTTTCTAGGAATTGAAAAACAATAATTAATTTTTAAAATGGTTAGAAATGCATTAAAAGCACTTAAGAAACACAAAACAGTTGTTTGCAGTTTGCTAATAAAGTGTATTTTTCTTCAAAATTTCACTTAAAAAATTTTACTTATGAGAACCGTTTATTACAAATCTGCGAACTGTTCTCTGTTTTCTTAAGTGATTTTAATGCATATTAATAATTTTCAAAATAAATTATTGATTCAAAAATTCTTGCAAAAAACAGTCAGGAAAGCTTTCCCAAACAGGTTTTCAGACAAATTAAAAAAAAATGAAAAATCTTGTTTGAAACTCTATGTGGATATACTGTATTTGTATAGCGGTTATATTGCATTTCACTATCCCGCCTGAAACTTTTTGTTGCAATAAAATGCATTTAAGTCGGTATTATAATAGAAATAGGTGTGGGTAAAGGAAAATTGTAACTTGTAACATTTCCCCAGAGTAGAGTGTAATAGACAGACATGCGTTGCTGCCGGCTGAATAGCTGATTGTTAGGCGCGTAACGTAGCACTAGCAAGTTTCTGAAAGTTAAATTTTCGATAAGTCTGAACTAATTATTTGATAGATGAGACCGTCCATCATAATTTCCGTGTACGGCCAGCCGAATCGATACAAATACACTTACGTTCCGACTGGCGGTGGCGTCCCGAGTCCCGACAGGAGAGGCCAGGCCCACGGATAGTGGATATCATGCATGCGACTGTCAGAAGCGCGTCGCGCACCGTGTTCCTAGTTATAGATAGTAGTTTGTAATATGTCGAAAAGGCTAATGGGAAGTTGGGAAGTGCAAAACGCATAAAACAGCGAAGATTCAAATTTATTAATGTATGCAATGTATGCATAGAGGTTGTACATTGGATTTTCATTCGCATGTTTCCCGGAAATGATAAGTGAACGCCGGCGACATGCTGTTTACTGTTCGCATCCGTTCGCTGTTCGCATTTATCCTCAGCACCCCGACGGACCGCCGCTAGCCCACCCAACCCGCTGGTTCTGTTGTTCGTTGTTCATCAATGTGCTGTGGACACAAGAGCGTATTAATAATCGAAGTTATTGTAAATAGACCGAAAACATATCGGCGGCGTTGAGCGCATCACTACTTTGTAGGTTGAAGGTCCTTTTCGGATATCCGGTTTGAAATAACGGATATTCGCATAAATCCATTTTCGAATAAGAAATATTATTCGTATGTGGTCGACTATCATTCATCTATTCGACTATATCGACTATTAGAAAATATTAAAAAGCATCTGTATTCGAATAAATCCGAATAGTCGATATATTCGAAAATATTTGAATAGAAAGTGTTATCAAAAATATTCGAAAAATTATCTATTCGAAATTAGATGAACAAACACAAAGAACAGAGAAAAAGGTAAAAAGAAAGAACAACACATTCCCGCCTATTCACGAAAATAATTGAATAAGTTGAATATTCGAATATTATCTAAATCGAATAGCCGATCACAACCATCAAGCAAATCCACAGCACTAGTATAGTAGGTACATTGTCATTGGAATTTAGAGTATAATAGGTCATAGTACCTCGATTGTTGGATTTTAATAAATACCTATTCAATAGAAATAAATCCATTAAATTCATTGTTTCGGGGTGCTCTGCTGGTTTAGCGTCGAGTTCGAATTCTCATTATTCATGCAAGCAGCACATTTTCTATGCTAGTTTGTTAGTTAATGAATCTGCGAATGAATATGCGCGTAATTTGCAACGAATCCAATTAAAACTCATTATATGTTTCAACAATTGCAGAAATCAACCCCTAAATATCAAACGGCCCGCATGCCACTATGGGGGTTCGATAGGGGTTGTTTGAAAGTACCCCTGTGCCAAATTTCATTCGATTCTATTACCCGGAAGACTACTAGCCATCCACTTGTAGTACATGCGCATACCGCATTGCCACATACAATTGCAGAAATCAACCCCTAAATATCAAACGGCCCGCATGCCACTATGGGGGTTCGAGAAAAGAGATTAAAATGAAAAAATAAATAATAATAAAAAATTTCACTGCGCATTTTTTCATATAGTTGATAATTTGCTCGCGTTTTGGGATTTTTGATAAGAAAGTACAAATACAAAGTAAAAAAAATAAACGAATAAAGGAAGCATCTACATGTAACACTTTGATCGATGGCTATGGATGGAGTACCACTAGAAAAGAACCGTGAAGATTCTGATGTTGAAGCTGAAGGACATTAGTGTCCTTTCAAGCATCCTTTGCTAGTGCATGCGGTTCGTGTTCATGTTCACGTTCATGATGTTCAGTGATATGTGATATACGCGTATTTCTTCTTCTCGAAGGCGCTACAGCGCTACATATTATAGAAATTTACAAAGTGTTCAAACTTTCAGCACCAGCAACGAGAAGCAAGAAATTTATTTATTTTTGTTTAGCAGTTTAGCATGTTTGCATTGCAACATTCAGTATTGAAGTTTATCACAATTCACAAGCGTCATTGGCACAAAACGAAGCGTTCCGCGATCTTCCCTTCGTTTCTGTGCATGAGATGAACATGAGTGCATGAGGGTTGAAATTGGGTTGGTTTCGTATCAAACGAAACTTTTTTAGTTTTTATTCTTTTCTCGACTCTCGACTCGTATGAATATCAAACTATGACTTTATAACACTGAATTGTCTAAGTCCTGGCAGGCAAACCAACATCCTTTTTAAAAATTGTATTTATTTATTACTAAACTAAAAAAAATGATAATATTATTTGGTTAAAAAACTCAATTTTTTGCCAAGAGATTTATAGTTTAAAAGTTAAAAAAAAATCTCCAAGAAGTATATTGGGTTGCCTGACAGGTATAAAGGATTCTTAACATCCCACATCTTGCAGTACATTAAGGATCTTTTTATAAGGATATCGTCGAGGAGCGACGAGGCTGAAAGCGTAAACCCAAAACATGCCTGGAACTTATTCAGTTAGCTCCTGAACGCTGCTGAAATTATATGAATAGAAAGGATGCCAGGATCGAAGGATCTTACGCACGCCACACGCTCCAGGAACGTTCAACATTCATGCGACATTCTAGTCTATTTTTTATTTTTTTGTTTTTTTGTTTTACCTCGTCTTTCTCTTCTGAAGCTGAAGAGTGCTGACTTCAACATTGACATCGACATCGACCTACCTATGGTACATTTATTGAGACACTCATTCTTTTCCTGTTTTCTATTTGTTCTCTCTCATGTTCTTTAAAATTGCATTTCCTAAATTTCATCATTTTGTTTGAAATAAACTAAGTACTTATTTGAAGTTCTCAAGTTCACAAAAAGATTGCTTGGAAAACCTGAAAGCTTAGTTTGTCGTTTAGCGCAGTTTAAGTAGCGTCTTTAGTGTTAGTGCGCACTCTTTATATGCAATGCAAGATGCTTGTTGTAAGCCACAAAGCTGCACTGCTGCAAGGACTTCATCTTGAAGGAGTGAGAAATGGCGTTGAAATAGACGCCATTAACTGAATTTGTGTCAACTATCCTCATGAGATTTAAAGCTTGTTTTTTGGTTTCTCGTATTTCTTATCAATCGAAAGAATTAGAACATAAATTAAATTTTATTAAATACAGTATATTATTGTACATATTTAGAAAAATTGTCGGTTTTATGAATAATAAAAAATAAAAACAAAAAGGAAATGCCTTAAATTTAAATCAGAGAAATTTTAATGTTAAAAATAAAAGATTCAAATAGCGAAGAAAATGCATTGTTGTTCGAGCGCCGAGTGGTGTGAGAAGGTTGAGGATGAGATAGCAAAGAGGAATGGAGAACGTCATCATAGCCGCCGCGACGCATTTCTGGCTTGCTGCTTGCTTGCT
>JARJDT010011885.1:0-12820 GCA_030264655.1 Leptusa sp. GC000079
CTATCGTGGAGACCTTCCCCGGACCAATTTTTGAAGAAATTCTTAATAAAAAAATGTTCCATCTCCGTTTGGCTATGCGCGGTCATCAAAGTTGAAAACACCAAAGAAATACGCGTATTGGGAAGAAATTGTGGAAAATGCTACACGTGGTTACATTTGCAAGATCATTTTGGACCGATAATGTTTAAACAAAAATGCTGTATCTTGCTTCACTTAGATATGCGAACTTAAGGAAATTTCAACTTTTTAATCAAGAATAACTTGACATCATTGAAAATTTGATGTTCTTCGTGTGTCCAAATGGCGTGAGAAGAAGCATTTTTCTATTAGGATTTCATTTTCAAAATGATTCGAGGAACATCGCCACGTTTTGCATTTCTGCGATTTGATGGCCAATCCGCGGATTTCATTGTTGAAAGTTGAAAGATTTCCCACTCTGATGACCGCGCATAGCCAAACTGAGAAAGATGGAACATTTTTTTAATAAGAATGTCTCCACAAATTGGTCCAAGGAAGGTCTTCACGAGAGGTCCTATACCTATTTGGTTACACCCTGTATCGTTCATTAACTTTTTAAAAGGAATGAGTTTAACTTCTTTTAATTTCAGAAAAATTGTTGTTAATGTGCTATATTTTCTTGCAACCATAAATTATTTTAACGATAATTACGCACCCTATAATGAAACAAACCTAAGTAAACACAACCAATTTATTCACTGCGGGAAATGTTTGTTTCTGGTTTGGAACGTTCGCGCAACATTCCGGTTGTCTTCTACTAAATCACTGCCCTTATCCCCTTATTGCAATTAATGCAAGTATAACAAAGATATAAAGATTCAATTACAACATTTGTGAAATTTGCTCGATATATGTAGTTAACAAGTAATTATTTTGTATTTTCGCAAATACGTTTAAAGTTTATTGTCGTTGGTATGCATATAGGTATACACCGCAATCCGGTCGATCGGATACATTTTCATTTCATTCGTTGACTATAAGTCATGCTAATGTTAGTAAAAAAGTGCCCGCTTGGGAAGGCTGTGAACTGGATACTGTTGCATTGTGTTGTGAAGTGAAGGTCGTCGGGAATGGTGATAACGCTCGCGTATAGTGATATATCGTTCACCTAGTCGATTTATCAGTCCCAGTATAGAAACAACGTTGGGCTACAGGGAACCCCATCCCAATTTGCAGCAAGCTTGCCGAATGGGACGATCTCATGTGCGTTCATGCATTTATTCTATAGTTAGATATACGCCAATGCAATTTATTTATCTCGAGGTTTACACAACATTCACATTGTAAAAATCCACAAAAACCACACGAAAAGAAAAATTGAATAGACTCGGAACGTGAGTTTTTTTTTTAGTTTAATTTGGTTCAAATTTTCATGGGCATTAAAACTGCATTTTCTCTCTTAAAATGAAAATCTACTATTATGATACAATGTGTCGAGTGCGTATTCGCAAAAGTTATATTTTATTTTCAAGCCGCCATGATATTCCTGGTTGTGCTATACATTACATATGGACTCTTGAGTATAGGAAAGTTAGATTTATTTTTATAGTAAATAAATAGGTGGTCAAAGTAAAAGCGTAGAAAAAGTTGCGTCTAATAAAGTGATCCATAATTTTAACGTCAAGCGTTCGCGTACAGCGTGCTCGCTTGCCTCTTTTCGTGCACGCTTTTGGCTTTGGCTCCCGTTCCAAAGTGCTTTTTCTTTCGTACATTACTTTTATATATGAGCACTGCTTTGGTTCGCGTATATGGAATCCATGATGGCAAGCACACAAATAAGCTAACATAGCAAGAAAGGAGAAGTCCGCATCCTGGTCACTGTGTTTCCTACAACATTGCTATGGCTTTCTGTTCACTTTAAAATGAACAATGGGGCAATGAAAAGAAACTGAACCAACGAATGCTAGCATTAGACGACTATAAAAAAGAAGTCTGCTTAATTATCACAGCACATTTCTTTCAATGGCGTCATTTCAATAAATAATCGTGCGGTTTTGGCACTTGCAACATGCATATTCTATTTCAACATCCAACATGGACTCGCTGACAAGTTGCAAACTGTAACTAGATAAGACTGGATAGTTACTACGTGCAAGTTATTGAAATTTGATATCAAGAGATGTATAAGGGCATATTGCATGAGTAAGTAAGGTTTATAATTCCGTTTGTTCGCATTAGCGTTTGGGTGTCACGATTGCAAGTTTCGAAAGTTCGCTCTTGAACGCCATCGTTTGGCATATATTCATGAGAAATGCGAGATGCGAGCAACTCCGTCACGTTGTCGCCGTTTGCTCTTCAGATGGAATGATGAGTGCTCTAGTAAGCTCGCTGGGTTTTGCTTCTGCCCGAAATTGAAATCGTTTAAACCGTTTCAGTACTATAAACGTGGTTCAGGTTCAGAGTTGTTACGTCTCTTTGATTCTATTTGCTCCGCTATGGTCACCTGGAATTCATTCAAAGCCAAAGCCAACTCTGTAACCTTTAGACGAACAGAAACACCACAACCTTGTCTCCTTGTCAAAATGAAATTTTAAACGAAACAATTTTCTCGGTATAACTTATAAGTTGAGTCGCTATAGTATGGTTGGATCAATTTACGGAGAGTGCTTGCATTCTTGCTTTGTGCATAGATTTTTAGTTTGCGCTCACGCTCAGTTATTTATAACAAGCGCTAACAGGTAACAACTTTAGCGTGTGATAGCCCCCATAGAGTAAATTTAATATGAAGTATTTGACACCAAGTGTAATTTATATGCAAGTTTCATTTCAGTTTGTTTAACTCAAATGGGCAGCCATTTTGACAACAAGTTAGGAAATACTTTTGACGAATTTTGTAATTTCGGAAATTAACGTTTTTAAATCGATAAATATAAATAAAATATAAAAGTGTTTTGCTCTGAATTTGTGTTAGTTTGGGTTTTGTTCAATCTAGCGTAATTTTGTTGTCTCAGTTAGGCGAATGTTATAGATATTGAACTCTTCGGGTGAGTTTGTATTTTTTGGCATGCGAAGTTTTAATCAAAATACGGTTTACGCCTTGTAATGTAAATTCGTATTTGTAGTATTGTCAAACAAAACACAAATACAAAACATCCTAATCCGGAGTCGTTGGCTTTTCAAACCAGTACAAATATCCAACACGACGCTTGTTGTGCTTCAGTGCATTTGATGCCCGGCGCCTTCACATTGCATTTCTCTCTAATTCCCTCTTGCGGTGCACAAACTAAAGCCAGCAATGGATTAGCTCATAAGTACACGCTACTTATATCTTGATGTACCGATTTATTTAACTATTTCCATCCGTAACAGGATCTTCTCTGCATTTCTAAAAATTCTCCACTTTTCATAATATATGTATTATATTATTTTTCTAAATTAATTAAAATTAAAATTTCCAATAGTCGATTATGAGTATGTATGTAGGCAGTAAAGATTGATTTGATTAATTCTTTATTGTGATTAAGTAAAGTTTGCATGTTGCATGCTTAGAGCTAAGCTAGTTAATGTTGTAATTAACTGCATGAAATTTAGATTTTGCAGCATGAAACGATACAGCCGTTTTCCTCATGCTTTTCCCATTAGTAATAAATGTAAATGCATGGACATAGACTTGGGCAGGTTTTTTGGCGAGTGTTTTGTTAGAATTCTGTTCGAGCAAATGTGCGCACGTAAATTGTCTGTTTTTCATCTACCAAATTTACACACGTGCAAAAAAAGTGGAGAATGTTTCTCCATCGTCGTAATGGAAATATAATACAACAAAGGGCACAGCGACTGCTTTCGACGGGCTAAACCGTTCATCGTATGTATAAACGATGTGCTATTTGCGTGCTAAATTGTGTGTGCGTTCTACGACGTGTTATAACGCATTTTGGCATCAGTGTGATTTGAGCATTTCATGCAATATTTTCCTATTGGCAAAATCACAGAAAATTTTAATATTTCTATTGTATAAACTTCCTTGGTAAATTTTAATTCGCAATTTGCAAGTGTTAGAAATTTAGAAAATGCAATTAATTTTGATAAAGTAACTTCGGTGATACATGGGGCTAAGTTTACGCAATCTCAATCCCTTAAAAGACGCTTGTAGCAACGGTGATTTTCTTTGTTGGTCGCAGCGCCGCCGGAAGGACGACACTTTCGCGTCGAGGAATGTGAAGCAAACGATTTCGAATTTATGCGCTTCCGACAAAACATGCGAGATTTACGCGTTGTGGTTGGTTCGAGAGTTGTTAAATTGGTATTTTAGGTGAGGGGCGTTTAGTAGATGGGTAGCAAAATTTATATTCAAGACGTGCGGGTGCGACGACGCTTTTAAAGCGAATTACTCTCACCCTCACCATCATAGTATCCATCTTCACCTTTTGCTATAGTAATAGGTGTCGTAATGTGTTCGGATATCATGCGATTTGCACAACCGACTCAACTTCATATCGTACCGAATCGAATTTAACCACTAACGCACATGCATAGTGAATGAATTTTGTGTTTTAAGATATAACTATATATAAAAAGAAGAGGTGGAAAAGAGAACACCGAAAGATTAGTTTACAAAAGGACGAATAGTTTTTTCGTGATTGTCCTTGGTTCTTTTTCTGTGCCTCTAACTGGTACCATTTATATAATTGTTTTTCTTTGCTCTTTTTCCATTTGCTGTGTCTTCCAATGCTTTCATCTTTATACATATATAGATGTGATCTTAGGTCTTTTTCCGTTAGCACTGTTTGTAGTTTAGAAAAAGGATACGCTGTAGGATAGATTGAAAGTGTGTTTTGTCTCTTTGGTCATCTTATAAATTTGGAACAAATGTGCTTTCAATTGCTCGTTTCTATTTGATTGATTTCAAATGAGTTTGCAGAATTTTCACGAAAGTCAATGAAAACAATTTATTATGAAAGTGTTTCACTTCAAAATTGATACGTTTAAATATTTATAACACTTTTTTAATATAAAACTAAATTAAATTCATCAAATGTGAACACGAGCACAAAAAATAATAAAAATATTTATTTCACATGTGAATGGTAGAAATAAAATGATGAGAGATGAGCACGAGTATGTTGAAGCTGTGCGAACAGTGTCAAGATAGAAACTATACTGATGAATATAAATGAAAATTGCACTTCAACCTTTTGGATAACAGAAAATATTATTTCATACATTTATCAGCGCCCTTTTCGTTTTCGCAGGTTCATATGTCTGCTCAGAATATGACGTGTATGCCTTTGAAAATGGGACAAACGAGGTGGGAAAACCCGACGCCGCTGAAATATAGCTTTTAGCGGTTCGAGTAAATGATCTTAGCACAATAACTACATACGTACTTACATGCAATATACACGTGGGGGAAACACGAAATGTCTACAATGCTTGCTTCGTCGGCGTGTGCTCGGATTAACTGGAAACTTGCTCAAACTTTTGTAATAAATTCCGACCACCAGCAAGCATATATAAATTCGCACTCTGTTAATGAAACTAAAACTACAACTTAATCTGAAGGAAAGACGTGATACCTGCATTATGACAATCATAACCTTTTGCTGGTTTATGGCTCCCAAAGCTTACTTTTCTATCTTCGGCTAACGTTACTTCTAGTTCAAATATTTTATAATTTCCTGTTACATTTCGTATAATTCACAGTTAATTAGAATTAGAAGCTAGACGCCTATACTATCTCTGCTAGCAAGGTTTTTCTTATATGAAATGAAAACACGATTTCTATTAACCAGGAAATTAGTAATCAGCTTAGACAAAAGTTCTTATATGTTTAAACATTTTCTGTTTTAATCATGGCTAGTCTTCCCGCACACCCAATTTGCAGATTTTTTAATTAATCTAAAAAATTACTTTTATGTGGGTAGTTAAAACAAAATAAAAAATCATTAATCATTTTTATTGAAAGCGAACAATTTTTCATTTCTGTGCATTGTTTTTTAACTATGAATAAATTGAAAAGGTTTATAATACCGTATGTTCAATAAAATTTGATATTCAAGCTGGCTATTAACCCAATCAATTATTAAATTGAATTTTTTGATTCCCACATCCAAGCCGTATCCAATCTTGTTTGAACATACGGTATCTAAAATACTTCTAATATTAAATTGAATAGAAATTGACAGGAAATTACATTAGACGAACAAGAGCATTTTTAATTAAAGTATAATATTGTACAGTTGTGTTGCTGAAATATTTTTTGTCAAACATATTTTTTAAACATTTCAAGTTGCTATTCAACACCGATCCCGATTAATTAAATTTTACGGTACATGTAGTTAAGTTAAGTTTGATTACCCAATAAATTATATTTTATAGGCAAAGTCATGCTTCAACGATTGCATACAAGTAGGAAGTATCAGCGGCAAATATGCTAACTACCTATTTTATTTTTGCTCTTTTATGCCTACCCTAATAAATAAATAAGTTACATAAATTGAAACCATAAAAAAATGTTTTTAATTGGATATTTTTCAATTGCATTATCCATCTACATACGTTGAAAAGAAAACGCCAAATTAGGTTGAATACAAATGAATTCAATCAAAAAAATTGTTAACGAGTTTCAAAGTAATAAAGCGCAAAACATGTTATTATAACAAAAATAGACATTAACATGTTTAATTGAATCCGAAAAGTTGTTTCAATTCGCAACAAACTTTTCATTAAACTTTCAAATGTGAGTTTATTTATTTAATCATATGGAAATGCGCATTCTAATAATAGAATAATGAAAATGAATGATCAATAACCTAATGAAAATATGCGCTTTACATTGTGGAAATATTGAAGGTCTCAAGATTGAATAGGATTTAATATTAGCACAAAGAGCGCGGCGGTAAAACAGTTTAATACGTTCTCCTAATAGTGGAATTTCTGCATTTGCCCGCATTTCTAGAAACAATTCAATTTAATTATGGTAGCAGGTGCTTGTTAAAATTGAGCTGAACGCCAAATTGAAACCTTTTAACCAAACTTGCTTGTTTCTTCTTCTTCTGTGTGCTTCTCCGATTTGAGTTTTATTCTCCGTTTCTTTTATTATGCGAATATGACCTGTTCCAAAATTCTGCAGCAGGTAAAATTCAATTATATTTTTAATTAATATAGCGTATTTATTTTGTAGTTTACTATTCAGTAGTAATTCCATGACGCATTATACTAAATCTAAAAAAAACTAGTAAGGAGCTATTAAACGCCGGTTCTATATGCTTGAACATTATTTGCTTTCTGTCTACTTGTATTGTGGTTCTAATAAATTTGAGTGCGGCATTTAAACAGAGTCTTTCTTCAGCCGTATATAAACGGCTAAAGTGGCATAAAAAGGTGTCAAAACACGAGTGCTTTTGACGAACAGGGAATAGGTTTTTATGGGCTATAACATTTTTAGGTCGACAATATTCAATATGTAGAAATAAAAGTCAAACAAAGTTGCCTAATTTCCAGACTATTTTTTATTTTTATTGCATAGAAATGGAGCAGCACACACGCCGTTACATTTTCGGAAAGTAATCTTCACGTGTGAACATTGAATAGTGTTTATGTTTGCTGGTTGGGTGGTTAGTGGTTAATGCGCATTTCTCCATTGTTATTCTATGTTCATAATAATAGGAGGAACTGCATTGGACAAGATGAACATCTGCATTCCGTATTCAAGCAAGGCTAGCATACATGCAATCCTGACGATGGACAACATCCTCGCAATTTAACGGGGCGGTTGATTCGCATCCAATGCTTGTGCGTTTTGATGGCGGATGCTTGTTCGTTTGCATCAAGTTTATTGGAACAGTTGTAGGCGAGAACACTGTGTTCCGTTCGCCTCTTGATCTGCATTTCATGTTGCATTGTAATTATACATATTACACAGTACGACGCCGCAGAATGAGAAACCTCAAGAGGCTAATGGTGTGGAATACAACATCTATGCAACGCATCCTGCCTGAATCAATTCATTTGCCTTATTGCATTATTGCCAACTGCGCTAAGCATCCAAAGCATCCTTGAATCACCAGTAGTCAATAGTCTTCTAGTCCTTGATGTTTAACTTCTTTTAATGGATTTAGTAGGCACTTCTTGTTGCTGATTAGAGTGCTATGAAGATTAAATCAACAACCTGTTATAGTGTAAAAGAGCACGTAGTGCAATTAATTTTCGCTCGCACGCGGAAATATCGTTATGGTACCATGTATAGGTTAACAATAGCAAAAGCCTGCGCTTACTAAATTTTATCTTAATACTTCATCATTGTAATGGCGTTTATATGAATGTGCGCATAAAACGAACAAACAAAAACGTTTGGATTTCAACTTTCAGGCGTTCAGATAACAAACTGGAGTAATGTTCACATGCTCGTACTCCAACTCATAAAATTAGCAATAATAATCAAAATTAGAAGAAAGGTGTGGGAGTAATTTAAAGTCGGAGTTTGAAGATTAATTATATTGTTTTATTTTATGTTGTTTTTGTTAGTATGCCAATTATCGTCTAAAAACTTTACGTACTTGAAACAAATAACTTCATTTAAAAAGAACAATTTGTTTTTACAAATATAAAATTTGGTAGTTTCGTTCAGTATGTCCACGGATAGGCTTTCAACACGGAAAAATGTAGTTTTGTTCTTTTTTTGGCGAACTGTTTGGAGGAAGCTGGTTATGGTAATTGACAAGTATTGAAATAAATGTGAAATTATGTGAAATGTTGAAAAACGAATTTCAATTTATAATTATTATTAATTGATTTTTCATTAAAAAACCGTACTGCATTTTCAAATTTAACAAAGGATTTAGGGGTGTGAAAATAAGCAGGGAAGCTTCCTTTTTTTTGTTAAAACCCTATCCGTGGATATACTGTATTATATAAAATTGCGCAATGTTAATATAAATCGAGAATTAAATTTCTCATTTGTTACATTAAGGCCGGTTCTCACCAAATGCGTTAAACTGCGTTCAGCTCTAAACATGGTTTAACATTAAAGTTTCCATTGTTGAGGACAATTGTTGCTATGGCAACTTTAATGTTAAACCAAGTTTAGAGTTGAACGCAGTTTAACGTTTTTGGTGAAAACGGGCCTAAGTACATTACAAGAAATTAATTTTGCCTTTGATATTCACAATAAGTTTTGTTTATCTAATATTAAAATTAATAATTTTAAAATTAAAACGAATACCTACAATGATGAGAAGTTTAAAAATACACAACAGGAATATAGTACGTACTGTGTTAATTTTATGTTCTGCTCATTAATAATGCTTTTTGAGCTGTTTTTGTGTCGCGGTCCTTAAGGATAAGCGCCTTGAGGTACAGCATCCAACAAGCACGGAAACAAATAGCCTGTTTCAAATGTTGGTTTGGTGATAAATTTAATTTAAATTTCTCCTGTTTAATTATCTATAAATCTTTCAGTATACAATGTAGCATTATCCTTGTTCTCTCAAGTTCTTTGTAGATTTTTGTCGGCATTTCTGTTTCTTTCATCCTTAAAAAAACGCAAAATGACTATATCGATTTCAACATTTTGCATGCTTTTCTGTTATTTACTATTGCAAGTACTTTGCAGGAGCTTTTATGTTGTGTTGTTATGTAGTCAAGCGGATTAATTGTCCAAGGCTATTCGATTTATTTTTCTATTGAAATTTTGCACCGAAAAGCAAATCACGCGCATGTTTCCAGTTTTCCACTCATGTTGACTACAAAAGCGTGATTACGAAAATCACAAAAAATGGTAAATCGGACTGTATGTTTTCATACTGTTGATCAGTTAAGTTTGTATCAGAAATAGGGCGATATTTTTCAATTTAAATATACTGGAAAACAACAGACGCATGATTTGAGGTCTCCGATTTGAAATAAATAAAATTTAATGTAAATTGGGCGAATGCGTGTTGTAAGTCGTTTTTATTTCTCTTCCTTTGGCTTAGCAGTACTCTCTTTTCGTTGTTCGTTGGGAAAATCCCATTTGGTCGTTTATATCGAGCAGTTTCCCGGCTTAACGTTCCTCGGCGGCACTAGCGAGAATCCAGAAAAAGGAAAGCAAAGCGACTATATGCGTCGTTATTTCCTCGTCATTGCGTACTTTTTCCTTTCTTGCGCTCGATTACCTGACATAGTATACCCATAGTCGCCTACAACGTAGTAGGCATACAGTTATAAACCTAAACCTTAGCTGTTTAGATCCGCACAGGTAAAGCAAATCCGAATAAAAATTCGCACGGACGAAAATATTCGGAATTTTAAATGTAAACATTAGTGAAATTCGTTTGCATTGCATTTCTGTGGTCGATCACTAAAAAGAAAAACTAAATTCATTATGAACAGGGATGAAAAAGCAATGAAGAATAATCGTATATGGTCTCAAAAAACCGATATCTAATTAAAATCTTTGGCGATGATTGCAAACCCTATTAAACACTTTAATAATTGTCGTTTTTATTAGCAAAGGTATCATTGCATAGAGAAAGAATAGCCTTACCTTTATCTATTTAGGAACAGTGCCTAAACTAGCAATGAGTATGCATAAAATAAAAATAAAATTCGCACGTTTATATTACGTCGTTCATTTTAGTTTTACTGTCCTACTTCCTGCTATCAACTATTTTATAAAACTCATAAAGGGTTCACATTTAATGCATTTCATTGCAACGTTATACTGTTTCGGTTTTGTGCTCTTTTTTTGAAATTTCCACTTTCCAGTACGTTCTTTTGTTCTGTGGACGGCTGTGCATTATTTTTCAAATTTAATTATTGTTCAAGAAGAATTGCTAATTACATGCGACATTGTTTAGAGTGTATAGGCGCTACAATGTTTTTGCAGATTTCTTTGTTTGGGAAATTTCTTTAGTGTTCATTTTCTACTCACATAAATTTCCGCAGCTTCAACAGCAGCTACATAATTTTCTTTTAAATGTCATTTGGTGAGGAATGAGACACAAGATTTATTACGTTGTTACATTAGCATAAAGCATTGCTTAGAGAAGTAGTAAATAAGGTTCTGATTGAGATAAATTAAAAATATTGACGAATTTTATTAAAAGTTAAAAAACTTTACAAAGTAATCAAAATGTGTCTTGTTATACAGCTATCTTTATATTCATAAATACTCTAATTAAATATAGGAGTAGTATATCTTTTATGTATGAATAAAGCGTATTTCATAAATATTTCTTGTTAAAATGATTATTTAAATGGTGGCAATGAACATTTGATTTATACTATTTGTTTTAAGAGGGCACCACTTATTTACAAATCTGTTCCTAGTTACAGAATGAATAATTCTGTTGCAGGTCAAGAATGAATTAGTGTTTTCGAGTTCGCGGGGTTGGTTTTGGGTTGGTGGCGGTTTGGTTAAAACCGGGTTTCGTAATACGTCACTACCATCACCAAAATGCTTAAGCATGCTCAGCAGTAGATTATGAATATGAGGAAACCAACCCGAAACCAAACGTGGTCTGACGTCATCAATTTGGAACTCGAATGGGGTTGGTTTGTTAGAACTATTACCAACCTCAAACCAACGCGAACTCGAAAACACTAAATGTCATTCAGTGCTTGTATTCGGCTGAAGAATGTTAATATTCAGGGATGGTCGAAGAAACAATCAATTCTGTTTGTGCATTGCACTTTACTTCAAATAACGTCAAAATAGTACAACGAGGCCGTTATATCTTTAGGATATTTATTTATTAATATGTATGCACAATGCCACAATGCACAATTTAAACGTCATTGCGAGAATGAAAGGAGGCAAATCAATAGTTTAGGTTTAGGGTTTACAATACAACAAACAACATTCAACATTCGTGCATTATGCCAGCCGCATAATTGCATTTAGTTCGGATTTTGGTGCCGTCGAATCGACCACATGCATAATGCAAATGCGTTCAAAGGAACGAATATGCACCATATTTAAGCTCAGCAGTTCGAAAACTCATAACCTGGCCACAACATTACCCACTCGGCACTGTTATTATATTTTCGCAAAATGCACTTTATTTCATTTACACTCTCAAATGACTCATATAAACGGACACATTAATACTAAATTATTTATGCATTAAAATTGAAATCGAGTCATGATTATAAATTATTTTGTTTTCACTAAGTTAAATATTTTAATTAAATTGCAGTAATTGGAAAATGCAACTTCAATATTTAATACATAGATGTGACGCATCCAATATTTTAATAAGTTTCAAACGGAGCATAAGTGGCGTAAGTACGAAGGACGATGCACTTGGTTAGTAGGTGGGAAGCAACTTGAACATCGTTAAATTATTTATTCAGTGATCGTAACATTTACGTAACAGTTACAAGACAAGTTTCCGCTTTAATACTTAAAAAAACACCTAATAACCGATTTGTTTATTTCATCCGCGTACAATCTATAAGCATGCTCGAAGCACACAATGGCGTGTTCGGTCGTCTTAAAGATTAAATATTCAAATTTTATAAAATCTGATATTAATTTACTCGGATGTAAGCGTTTAGAGAATGGCATGGAAACACATTTTACGGATATCAACTTGTAGAGGCGTTTGAAAGGTCTCAAGCTGAACGAATTTTTCCGTTCGTAATTTATCGCTCGACTGACTTTTATCATCGAACATTTATTGCATTAATAAATTGAAATTCTGGGCGCGCACGTGCGCCACTTTTCTAAACAATTTATTTATTTTTCATGAACTTATGTAGATAGCTATAAGAATAGGAGAAGATACGAGGCGTTATTTTGTTTGCAAAGTACGTGTGGGATTTAAACTTACCAAGACCAAACTCTCCTTGCTTCAGCAATTTCTAATACAGGGTGTTTACA
>JARJDT010011908.1:0-15868 GCA_030264655.1 Leptusa sp. GC000079
GACGGGTGTAATGCAGTCATCGGCATTCGTCGTGCGGTGCCACCATTACATCTTGTTACACCGTGTTTCAAACATCACAATTGATATGTGTTTATGCCCGTATCCATCATCGTCGACGTGAATTGAATCGTCAAAACAAAAGCCATTCTATATCGGTAAGCCATAACTCGTCCATAATAATCGAGATCGATTTCTGCAATACACTATTATAGACAAGTGACTTAACTGTTAACCTTAAAATCACACTCTATGCATGCAAGAATATAAATGGAGTATTATCCTGTCCGGATGTGTTGTTGGGTGTTGGCTGTTTCGCTGCTGGTGAAGATTTGAAGAAGCGAACCGAAAGGTGTACGTAATCCTCAGCGGTGTCGTTCCGCTGACTGTGCACTCGTCAAATGTCGAAATATACAAATGTACCTAACCTCAACCGCACCTTGTGTACGTACAGATGTAGAAAAGTAGTCTAATCAGATCTAGGTATAGTGTGGGAGTACAAGTTGGGAACAAAACCCTCTGTGGAGTGGCGCAGAGTGTAGTGTGAGCTGGATTCGAAGGGTTAGTTTAGTTTAAAAAGGGATGGGCGGCTGGGATAGTCAGTGCACGCCAACCTATCCATCCATCCAAAACTGATCGTAATCAATATCAAACGCAAACCCGCACGATTTATTGCTTTTCTCTTCTCTATGCTCCCATGTAGGTATACCTACTCGTTTTCCGCTAAACTCCGCCGGCAATGTAAGTATCCATTTTATATCAGCAAAAATAAAACAACCTTTTAATAGGTTAGAAATTTCAACTTGAATTGTGTTTGCCCGCGCAACATTTATTTATTTATTTCTATCAATAGCTATCTATACAGCAAGAGCAAGCATAAGCAAGCATACGATCGAATATCATCGTTTTCATGCTCTTCTATGGTTTTGTTCGAGTGTTTTTGTATGGGCATACAACACACGTGTATCTATAGGTAGTTTCGATTTAAGTGCAATCGGCTTTTTAGGCCCTTCGATAAATATTGACATGTATTTATCTCCGAGCGCTACCCAGCTATACGCACTTTGTGTATAAAAAGCATAAAGAGACAGACAAATGTGTATCCATTGTCGGATGCCGAAATGAAAAATATGGAACGCTTCACTTCACTCCAACCTCCAACCATGCATATACCCAGCCCAGCTACCCACCCCCGACCCGTATGTATATTGCCAGTACAAACAAAACAACGATACATTCAGACTTCATATTCAGAAATGCAGACATATTACAGAAAGAACATTCATTAACTATACATTATTTTTATGTTGAAGAAATATTTGCAGGTATTTCATGATTATACGGTTGTGATTTGATGCTGAGACTGGGACTGAGGTAGGTGAGGTGGAGATCAACAATTTGTGCGTCGTCTATCTATAAATATCGCATCGCATTTCGAAAATGGAATGTGCGCTTGCTGGCATAGAGTGGAGCTGGAGAGCTGTGAGAACAGAAGCATATCGTGCTCGAAGATAAATGATTGTAATTAATAATATTTCATAAAACCGACGACCGTTCTCTTTCGCTCCTCTCTGCCAGCCAGCCACAGTATATTGAGAACATCGCTGGCTGGAAGTGGAAGAAAAGACAACTTCGGATGGACGCGTTGTACGTACGTAGAGTTCCCTTTTGTTGGTCGTTGCCATGCCCGCCCTAATAGTCCTATAGTGAGGACGCATTTCGAATATTTGTTTGCCTGCGGGGAAAGACGCCGGCGTGGGTGCCGGCCTGGATGTACTGACCATTCCGCAGTTGGGCTGCCTTTGTGAGTGTTCTCGTAAATCAAGACCCCGACCAAAGAAGTTCCACTCGCAGGAGACTCACAAACCACACTGAACGGTATCAACTATCAAGTTATAATAGTTTATCATAACCTCATTCTATGGCGATGAGGCATTGTTGCGCGTGACAGTTTTAGGGGAATGCAAATGTCCCTAGGTTGGCGCGAGCTCCCTAGGTTAGGCACTAAATTTGTGTGTTTGTTGTTTGCAACGCTATTTTATGCTGTCGTGACAACGTTTTCAGTGATTTTACATGTTATTCGTGCTCGTGTAGTATCAGTTGTGTTGTGTTGTGCGCGAAACGCATCGAAACATCGAATTCGAATAACAAACAAGGCGTAACGACCGTGTTGGCATTTGCAGTGGCTCTAGCTGTGCCACTGGCGACATTAACAAACGCATAATGTGACTGTGCCGCTGTGCTGTTCGATGCGTTCAGTAAATCCGCACTCCACAGCCGACACGTCATCCCTTTTCGCACTAACAACACTACTTGCAGCCGGTGCGGATTTTAATTTGATCCCAATGGAGAGCCGGGAAATCTGCGCTTTCTTCTCTCCCGTGTTGTCGTCGTCGTCGTCGGTCGTCGTAAAAATTTATTATAAACATTTTCTACTTTATCTACTCATGGTGTTTGGTGTCGTGTCGGTTGTTGGAGATATTTACGAGCGATTATAGGGAAATAAACATACTAAATGCGTGAGTTAAAATGTGTTATCTCGCCCCACACCCATTGCCAGCCGACATCATGTAGAAACGTTTAACAATTTTTACGATGATTTATGCACACAATAAAAAGAATCTATCGATCCTCTCGCAGTTGGCTTTGGCTGGCTGGCTGGGTGGGTGAACTTTTGCTTTTGAATATTAATATGCTCAGTCAGTGAATGCGTTTGAAACTTTGAGACGTCAATTCAACCCTTATTTCGGCCGATGGTGGGTTTTGACCGAAATTGCCCCATATCAAAACCCAATTCAGCAGACGTGCACACAAAAACAGAGCAACACAATGACAGATTGGCAATAACGAACGCTCACTTGATCAATCGAGAAATTCCAAGCAACCCTATACCCTCCGCAGTGGAGTGCGAGTTGTATAGAAAGACTTAATAGTTATCCGGATGTCGAGTGTGTTATTATGTTGTAATCTTAAGCGCGCCGTTGATGGGTTATAGATTTCTGATCGAATGCTTTCATCGCTTATTGTTCATATCAAGTGAACAATTCGAATGGCTACATGTTTGCGTAATTAAATGTCAGAACATCTATTACGTGAAACGAGCGCCGACGGAGTTTAATTGAAAACATCGGGGAAGCACGAAAAAACTTAAGCGTCGCCAAGAAACGGAAAAGTTTTTGGTTCGGTTGCATTCGGTTGTGTTGTAATCAAATTGCGCCAGAAGACAAGATTGGAAATACAAATTAGATGCTGCATGTAATGTGCATAGTTAAACGATAGACAAATTTATTTAAATTGCCACTTTAAATGCCAATATTGGAAAATTGTTTAACCAGAGTTTGGCGAAAAAACAAATCGAATTTGCCCCGAAGAAATAATGTTGACGTTGCTGGCGATCGTTAAAAAGCAAAACTACTCGAAGACGCAGGGAGAAAAGAAGACAAATGAACTTGCCAGATCAAAGATCAAAAAACAATTGTTCGAACAAGAAAGGACGCCCCGGATGTGGACGAATACTGCCTGCATTGAGCATTGGGTGACTCTTTCCTTTCGAGTATTAGAGCAGAGGACTGGAAGAAAAAGCGGATTTTCTTTACGTTTCCATGTATGTTAGGTAAAAGGAACAAGAACGGCCGTTAGTCTAATGACCATCGGCGTTCGACTTCGACTTGTGTTACTATAAAAGACTAGCGAAGGCAAATCGGCATCTTGGGAGCGGTTCTCGGATGTAGAATTGCTAGAATTGCGCAAAGTATTCAGATTTCTTATATGTTGACAATTGGACATTTTCCGGAAAGGATGAAGAGAAGAAAAGCACATGAAAGAAAAAAATGTATGTAGTTATTTTACGTTTTTATATGATTGGATCATCCATATAAGATGGATTATGATGAAATGGCAACATCACGGACATCTGTCACGCGCTTGTCACTTGTCACATCTCTTTTATGTTTGTTCTTTTACGTTTTCATTTCGGCCATTTTTTTAATGTAACTGAACACAGCGAAAACAGAACAGATGGCTGAGATGCGAAGCCAAAGGCGTATAACTTGAAGCGAATCGCGAATGAAACGTTAATTAATATGAATATGAATTTTTAATGTGGGCGCGTGCTTCATTTTGTTAAAACCTTACGAAACACACGACAGCTACAGAGCTATACAGCTCGAACTGAATACATTTAATTTTCTATGCTGTACCCTCCTACCCGCCGCTTTGCAGCTTTGCCATTCCAATTGAATGTCATGGAATTTAATGCAAACACCTGAAACTATAATATAAATTTTCGGTCCGGCTGGCGGGACGAACGTGCCGTCAAGCAAACCTCAGTCTGGCAATAGTGGCGCGGTGGCGGCGCCGGGCTTTCGATCTAAATTAATGCGTTATTTTAACCCAGCACGACTCAGAGGGCAAGTCGCCGCTAGGTTAATTCATATTAATTGCTAATATGCCATCTTGGTCCTCACGCATCCCGCCGTCATCCGACGATGTCGATAAATAAACCAAAACTATCGACGTTTGCAGCCGCCAAACGCGCAAAAAGTGCTTGGCTTTGATGGCTCGCCAGTCGCCGTTGAATATGCTGCGTAATTAAAAAACAATAAAGCAAAATACGACTGGGTGTCGGAAAACTCCAAAGTTAATTAGGCACAACCCCTTTCAGCCCCAAAAAACCAACAACAACTTGTTCCCATATTTGTATTTACCATCTATCTATGTATTTAGGTTGCGCTGCCGTTTTGTGTACACGTTTAATTAAATCTTAATCTAGTGTAAAATCCGAGTGCGAAAAACATCGCGGCTGCCTGTGTGCATGCAGGAAACCGTCCGCCGGGCGGATGTATAAATTCCTGCAAGTGATGGTTTTTAAGAAAGCTTGCAAAGAGAAAGGACGCAAGAGAAAGAAACATCGTCGTCGGTCGTCCTCGCGCATATACATGAAGAAATATAAAATATTGTAGATTACTTTTTACTCGGGGCTGGGCAAGACTGCGTGCTCCCAACTCGGACTATGTTTAGTCCTCGGAGCTTTCTTGCTCGGCGGGAATCCGTTCGGTGGTCACTCGGTGCATATTTTAACTGCGCGTGGTTGTTATTAAGCGCGAGACGCTAAAAACATCGTTGATCGCCCGCCGCCTCCACCGCAACCATCACTAAATGTGGTGTGCTGTTGCTCGCATGTTGTGTGGTTAAGAAAAGAAGCGCGCGTATTTTAGACCGTGGACGAAATTAGATGCAATTTACAATAAATTCATACTCGAGGCCATTACGTTCGCGCAGTACTGCTGGCGAGGCGATAAAAATTTCGCGCTCGACAACCAAGCAAATTTAAAATAATACTCGACGTATACCTGCGTTTTGGGTGGGAAAACATGAACAAACAATTCGTTGCAATGCAACTGGGCAACTCTCAGTATATACGCGGGCACTCTCTTTGATCATTGTCATTATGCAACCATCAGCGTTTTTGTATTTGTTTTTAATGTTTAATGGTGATGCTGAAGTGTTTCCAATTAAATTAAAATAACTTCAAGTTTTTTGTGTCGCTAGTGTGTTAATCGAATGCTTGTTTTGTCAACATAACAATCTGAAAAAGTCGACAGGAAAGAAAGTTGAGAAAGGGGAAATTACCATCGTTTGTCATTTTCGATATGGATGTGAAAGTTGAAATGTGACAACAGCGCATTTCGTTGACATGTCTTTATTTGTGAATTGGGCGCACGAACATGGTTATGTTATAGAAATGTTTCATTCTTATTGTTTGATCACATACATTGCAATCATAAATATTAGAAAGAAAACGAATGCAATCATCATAACAATCAATCGCACAAACAGTAGTCGAAGAAAAAATTACTTGATTGAATTATGATTATCAAAATACTAACAATAAAAGCAAATTGGATTTGGATATAATAATAAAACGACATAGGACAAATGTTTGGACCATAATTACTTATTATGGCCCGGTGGTGTATTGAAACAATTTGCAGCCGCAATACAAGCAACAAAAGACTACTAAGGCCTTATAACCTATAAAGCCATCCATAAAGAACCCGAGCAGACGGTGGCTCCAATGGAGTGGGGAATTTTCTTTTAATGCTTTTAATAAAACAATGAAACTCTTTAAAATTTCATATTAAAGACGGCGTTGAAGAAGTCAGAGAGAATATAAAAGGTAAGGTAAGAGTGTGAAGTGAATCTTGTATTGCCGTTTGCGTCTCGTAAAAATGAATATAAAGGGACTACTAGGGTGGAACTCTTGAGGAACTTTCGGACCGTAGTCGAGCAAAAAGAGTTTATTCTTTACGATGCGATAGTAAAATTTGCGCACCGAAAAGATACGACTCGCCATTTTATACGCGCGAGCTGCGAGCATTAATGTGGAGGTAAGGTATGTGTCTGAGGCGAAATTCAAAATAATGAACAAAATCCATTTGTCTGAGTCGGTTCATATTTAAAAGGTAAGTCACTGGTAAGTGGTACCTTCTTAGTACCTTCTCGGTTTGTGACATTTTCAATTCAGGTAAACCGCTTAAGTTTGTACCGAACGAAATGTACAAATTAATTGAGTTAAATCGCCATATTGAATAGGACGCCCGTTTTGACGACGTACTTTTTGAAGGCGTGCAATCTGTGCGTGGAAAACGAGTTTTTGTTCATTGCTAATGAACGTGATGCATACACGCGTAGAAAATGTCGGTTTTGGTCGCACTATAGCACCGCGCGCGCGGGTAGCTGTTGTTTTAATGAAATTATAATACCCCGGGGACAATCTTTAAGACCATTCGTTACGCTTATCTATACATACACACAGCAACAGCCAGCATGAAGCAAGCAGAGCACGAGCTGTTTCTCATTTTCAGGGCTTATGGCTTACGCGTCCTTCTGGCTGTGCCGTGCGCGTGCGACATGTATGTATGTTTTTCTTAACAGAAAGCAGAAATGTAACAATTACTTCCAGCTGAAAGCAGCAAACGGCAGCAACTAGAGTGAAGTATGTACGGGCAGAGAACAATGCCTTGATCCTACCCACTCAACGATGGTTTACCTGACTCTACGCTTCCTATTCCCCGTTCCCTGTCTGTTCCCATCGTGCTAGTGCTATGAAAATTTTGTCCTTATTCACGTCTACGTAAGCTTAGTACGTTTTGTCTAGATACTTATAACGTAAACATTACAAAAATAATTAAAACTGCTTCTTTTCCGACAAGCTACTTATTCTTACAATGCTAGGTTGCATTTTAGATTTTAGGTTATTGCAATTCGCAATGATGTAATGCACTGCTGCGAGGCTGAATGCGCAGCAACCGAATTTGCTGCTTGTTTAGAATTAGATGCCAACAGCCAACATTGGTTTCACACATAAATACACGAAATTACATGCCGTGAAATTAAATTCGACCCGAACCCGAATACTGAAATTAGGTTAGGACCTCAACTCAGCTGCGGATAAATAAAATAGCGCGCGAATAATTGTTAAGCCATTTTCGACTTGGAGCTGCACATTGTGGAATTGATTTATAACTTATTCGTCTTTGTATCACCGACCATCAACCATCACAACGTTATGTCTAATCTTGTGTGCATTGTCATTGTCATTGCCTTCGTCGGTTTGGTCGGACGCATAAACTCGGTCGCCTTGTTGCTCCGAGCCTGGTTAAAGAGTAAAGGGAGCCGGAGTTAGAGGGTGATATGTGATATGGACTGGATGTACGTATGTGAAATGGTTGAGAAAATTAAAGCGCCCGCACAGCCACACAACAGGACGAGAGCAAACCACGATTGGGACTGATAACAAAGAACGAAAGGAGCAATAAACACAAAATGGCAACGTCTTCTTTTTGTTTCTTTTTTTCTCTTTTAGTTTTTAGGTTATTGATTTTTTGCGGCTGCACTTTTTGAGGTTATTAAATTAATAAGTGCTTTTTCGCACCCACTCTTCGTTCTTTATACAGAAAGCATCTTGTGTTACGCTAGTTGATTGTTATTAGGTCTCTATCATGGCAATTACGCTTATGATTATGATAATGACCACAGGCATGCAGCATGCCTCCCCGTTTATTGTTATTGCCTTGCAGGCTCGCCGTGCCGAGTACAAACTTCTCTGAAATTCGTTTCGTTTTTTTGACTTTAACATTATAATACACCCAGATAACACATCCCTACGGCGAGTTGTCTCTTCCATCATTTCGCAACCATCCTCCTTAGTCCTCCACCTCCGCAGTCCGCGCCACTTCTATGTAAAAATGTTAAAGAACGCGCAAAACAACTGCGCGTAATGTTGGCTGTTAGCTGTTATAAATGCGTGCGAACGTATTCATAAAAAAAGAAATATTGTCGACTTTTTTCTTTATGTCTCCTCTGTTTGTGTAATTTACCTAACCTAATGTACAATCCCACTCGGTTTGGCGCTTTAATAAAGAATACGACCGAAAGCGAGACGCAATCAGATGAAATAAAAGCGGTAAGCAGGTTAAGGTGTAGCTAAAACTATATAATTCAAATATTCCCGTTCCCACCCCGCACGTGCTGCAGTGCACGTATGTGGCCGTGGCCGGTTGTCGCGAACCACACTAAACTAAAACTTTTGCGTTTTCCATTGTTTGCAATTAGTTTTACAGCGCTTGTTGTACACGATAGTAAATAACGAATTGTTGCGCGGCGCTGCGCGTCTCGCCGAGTGCACAAAGTGCACGCCATTGCCACGCGTTTTGTAAAAGTTTGTCAACTTTTTTATTTGTACGAAAGTAGAGTAAATTTACATTTCGTAATCTGCACTTTGCCACCACGGCAATAATAAAATAAAACTACTCATGTTGCCTTTTATTGTTTGGAGCACAAATGAACAATTGCATATTCGTATGAATTTTGTTTGAGCGCAATATTTTAAATTTAATAACGAGATGCATTATTGTATCAACGTCGAATTAAATATGAAAATGTAGAATTTTGCGATTACGATTATGATCACGTTCAATATCCGGGCAGTGAACCACCCTCCAAACCCCCCACCTAGCTGTCCCTGTCCGGACTGTCCTCTGTATGTGCCATAATAAATGCATACATACTGTAATGATATAAATGATTAATTGTATTTCGAACGAATACGATGTTTCTGTTCTGATTCTAAACAAAATGCGCTCGAAGCGGTCGCAATCGTCGCAATAATATTTACCAAATATAAGCGCAACTGAAAACATATTTGATATTTGCATTTAATATTATGGGGTGGGACCACGCTGCGTGAATGCAAATATTTATCGCTTTTTAATGAACGTGCGTACATGTATATTTGTTGGTTTCAGTTATTTCGCATGGTATGCCATGCAGAAGGATAATTTCAATCACGATACAATTCCCAACTGAAGAATTATTTTATCGATTACAACTGTGCAAAGTTGTGTTTTACTGTAGGCAACACACAAAGCACCATATAAAACCCGATTCAGCATTCCCGCACTGATTCCCGCTTAGAAATTTCTTATAATTTGATTAGAATTGTAACTTTACTTTTGAAACATGAATTATTAAAGTTTCAGTAAAGTGGTAGGTAATTTAATTGGGCGCCAATTTCTTTGCTATTATTAAGAATATCGTCACAGTTAAGTAAAACGTATTCGGTAAAGTTGTAGGTAATTCAATTTTCCATCTCTTAGGTTAGGTTACACTTGCTTTAAATTCGATTTTCCCCGATAATTTAACATAAAATAATTAATTTATAATTTGATATTTACTATTTTCGGTAGGAAGCAAATTGAAAGAATGAAGTGCAAACGTTCGGAGAAAACAATGTTCGGCATTGAAATGGCATTTTTTCTCGTATAAAAATCTACTATTAATTTCAAAATGCACTATTTTTGGTAAGTAGGAAAATACTAATTATTATGCGCAAGGAAGAAGCTGAACAAATGAAAGTTTGTTTAAAGTATTTTTATTCGGAAAAATACGAAAATAAATCTATGCATATGTACAACACCCACACGCACGTTTGTTGCCTTACAAATATATTAGAAGAATATAATTGTATTGACGCAGTCAGCGTGTAGGTATAATTATTTTCCTTCATTGTGTTCCTTTTTAAGTATTCATCATAGTATACATTTTTAAATCGCTTGTTTATATCGTCGAAAAATATCCATACCTTTTATATACATGATACAAAATAATTATATATTTTGATATATTCGTCTATCTATCTACGCGTTCAGCCAATTGGCGTATTGGAAAACGGTGCCTGTTTTAGTTCATTAAATATGTCATTTTGGTCGACATTTTTGTGCTTAATTAAATTAAATAATTCTTATTTAAAGTTATACAAATATTATATAAAAATATAGTAAATAGTATAGTTGTAAAAGTCGATTAAATAAATTATGTACATAATATAAAATCAAATATTATTCTGAATTAATAATTCATTAATAAAATAGGCATTTCTCCCCGTTCCGTTGTTTGACACGAATGTTTATGTTATGCATTTTAATGCATCATTGCAAATTGCACACGTGACGTGCGAAGATCAACGATCTCGTCCACTCCCTTACATGCTCATTAAAGCTACTTACCTATCAATGTATGTTACGCGAAAACAGCATGCGCGACTTCCTTTTCTTAAGGCCGGGATAAACATTTATAATTTTTTAAATTGCAGACATATTTCGTGAATTATCCCCACTCAAAAATTTAAAACTAAATTTGTTGTTGTTATTCGCCTATGTACAAAAATATATTACTATTAATTCATAATTCGTTTATAGTCAACCATGCATGGTTTTATTGTTTAAATTGTTGATACTTGGAAGAAAGAAGGCACAGGTAGTTTTCATCCCGCGTGTTTGGACAGATTCAGCGGCATATCTAGAACAAACAACGGCAACCTCGCTTAAACTAAGTAATAAGTATTGAACGGAAGTAATTAAAACTTAACCAAAACGAAAGGAAATGAAGAAATAATCAAGTTACGCAAACGAAGCAAGATGCTTACCAGCGATATCATCCCGATGTTCGGCGTCACGTGGCGGCTCAGCAGCCCATGAACACGACGGCGCATCAGGCCTGACAGGCAGCGGCAAAGGATACGTCGGCGGCGCCGTCAACCCTGGAAAGCCTCTCGCAAACGCATGGAAGTAGTGCGGCGGCAGCGCGAACGGAGGCATGAACGGTGGTATGAACGGCGGCGGCGTCGCGTACGGCAAACACAGCCGCTTATCAACATGCTGCTGAAACAATAGCTTCCGGTTATTCAAGTCGATCGCAGGCAAACAATGGAAAGAAACTACGGTTGCTTCGCCTTTGCTAGCACGCGCCATAATTACACGGTCAGCAGCGCAGAACTTTTCTTGTTTGGAATATAAGAATAGGCTCGTGCTGCATTGTGTGCTGCGTTCTGGTCTAATAATTAACGGCACGTTCCAAGCAAAGCTAAAGCAGTTTCTTTCCGTCGCGCCGGTTGCGCGCCATTGTTACATCACTCACGGACAACTCGATGGAACGTAGGCGATCGACGCTCTCCGTATACCAGCGGTCTTCGGCCGTTGGCGTCGGTGTCGGCGGCGCCGGCGTCGCGTACGGATGCTGCGGCGAGTAATGACTAGGCGAATTCGCCGGCGATCGCTTCGCGCTCCGATCGTCGGCGGCCAGCAGCGACGTGATGCTGTAGCTGTTCCGCGCAGGCAGCGGCGTCGTCCGCGCCGTGGGCGCCTCCTCGACCAACCCGTTCCGCACCGGACTCGCCACCTTGCCACTCAGTTTACCGCGGCTGCGCTTGAGGCAGGCGTCATCGAGGGGATGCTTCGGGTCTTTCTCCATCTCGCGCAGGAAGCGCTTCCGCGGCGAGACGACGGAGTCCCGCACGGGCGAGCTGGCTGGGCCTTGCTTGCCGAGCGCATCCAGCAATGATTGTATCACAGCTTGCAGTCGGCGCTCTCTCCGTTTCTTGCCGCTTTTCGACGAGGACGACGCTGACGGGGAAGGAGATTTCGCCGTGTTCGCACTGTTAGCATTCGCTTTGCGTTTGCAGGCGACTTCCGTCGAGGGATCGAGCGGTTTGCGCGTCTTTTTCGACTTGATTAGCGCGCGTCGTTGCCGCTTCTCGCACTGATAATAGAAGACTAATTCTTTTGAGAGGTTCTTGCGCGGGGTTAGTTGCTTCCAGGAATGATCGCGTTGCCACGGCGAGGACTGAATGGAGCTATTGTCGTCTGAAACTATTTATCAACTCAACTCCATTGAATTTCACATTCATGCATGAATTGTTTTGCGCTTTTTTCGCGGAATGAATGCTTGATTGAGAGAGGTGACTTACCACTGAGTGAGGTGCTGCTCTCCTGGCGGTACGTGGGTGTCGATGAGGCAGTGCCTTGTGGCGGCCAAAATGTTTTGCGGGGCACGGAGACCCACGAGACTCTTTCGCCCTCGCGAGATCGCTCCAATTCCAATATAAACTTGCCATCTAAACGAGCAAAAATAATTGTTGCGGAATAATTGATAGTTACGAGTGAGAGTGAGGTACCTTTAAAGAATTTCAGACGTCCCCCGTGGGTGTAGGCGCTCCTCGGGGGTTCCTCTCTGGCAGCGGTGGTCGTGGTCGTCGCGCACTCACCATTTCGTCCATTTCCGTTCAAGACATCTTTCTTTATGTTCTCTTCTTCCTTTTGCATTTTGGTACATTTTGTTAATGTTGGATGTGCGCCGTTTGCGGTTGCATAGATCATAGTATCAGGGCTGCGTGCCCCTTACGATGACTAGGACGGCCAACAATCGCATTGCTCGGCGAGTTCGCGACACTTTGCTGTCCGCGCGCCCGCGATGCACCTCGATGTGTCTTGTTCTCGTGTCTTCGCGATCGCGCAACGCAGAGCTGGTAACGCGAAGAGTTTGCTGCACTGGCACTGGCAGCACCAAAACGGCAACGCACACAATTCACACTACACGGCCACAACTACACAACATACACGCACGACGGGCACGAGCCTAACGCCACACTACTACTCGCTCGTCGCTAACTACCGACACGAACACGGCGAAGACGCCAGCGCAAGAGCAGCAAGAAACGTCGAGGATGAGCGATAGCGATAGTCGCACACACGCACAACACACCTTTAGAATCGCTCGTTGGCTGTCTCAGTCACTCCACCTGCTGCTGGTCGCCCGATGCCGATGTTTACTTTACACAAGCTCAACCACAAGCAGCGACTGCAACGAACAACATTAGATTCAAGAACGAACGCAGACCCACGCCCGATGTGCGCGCTTTTCAAATCGACACACCGCATATTTCCTTCATGTTCGCTTCGTTGTGCGTTCCGCGATGCGCCTCTTCATCAATTCATCCGGACAAATCACAATTTGCAGGCGCAGACGGACCGCGAACTCACGATTGGCACTGGGACCGCGAGCTGAGATGAGAGTTTTTGATTTGATGATGTAGACACGATGGCTCACTCGCACTCGCCGAGAAGTGAAGCATAAGAGCACAAATCACCGACACATGTTGCCACTGCTTTTATTTTGGTTGATTTTTCCCAAGCAACCGTTCTTATTCTGGTTTGGTACCTGCTATTTGAGTCTTTACCGATGCTGGAGGTCTTTAGGGCTTATAAAGGACAAGGATGAATAAAGACCGAGCGAAAAACGGCTATAGCCTAGGTTGTTGGTTCTTCGCGAAAAATCGTCTTATTTTAAAGTTAATATCGTTTTTTCAACGTCCGTTAGATAAAAGTGTACTTTATTTCATCATGTTTGGTTTGAAAAATAACTAATTTTTAACGCTCTAGAGCGAAAAATTACTCCTTTTTCACTAGTAAAATAATGTGAAACATTGGTTGCCTATGGTTATCACTGAAAATTAGCATTTTCCGATTTCCCTCAAATATTGATTTTTTCAGAAGAAATATCAAAATGCTTCCAATAACAAACGTCCGACGACGAAAAAATGTTGTAATTTGCCCGTATGAACAGTGTTCGTTCGAAATCACTTTATATACACTAGTTGATTAAATAACTATTATTTAAATACAAAAAAATCACAGAATCCGTTAATCCCCATTAAATAATTTTTTGGTGAATTTCCCACCATCGAAGTTGGTTAGTTAATTATTTCAAGTAGAAGTTGAATTCTAAACCTCGTTCTAAACCTAAATTTGATTGAATTTTTTTGTAAAATTGTTTGCATTTCTGCGTCCAAAATAAGAGACTTCAAATTTACCTTTAGTAAGGCGCATGCGAATTTTTTACCAACCAGAAAAAACCATGCCAAGGCGGTAAACTTAGAATGATTTAAAATTAAGAACATTTTATTTATTCAGTAAGTCGTTTTTGTTTAATTAATCAATTTCAGCACTTGAAGATTCAAGCAAATATATCTTATCCAAATTAAAATTTATTGAAACCAAATCAGTTCGAAATACGTTTATGGCTTAGCAAAAGGTTGATTTGAACGTCTCATGTCAGATGTGTATAGATGGCGCTTAATTTTTCTTAGCCAATCAGTAAATTTCGTGTAAGTCAAGCGGCCATTACTGTTTAGCCAACCAAACAAACGAAACGCACGCGAAACGTGTGTTGTGTTTCAGTTTCCAGTTGATAAAGAAGTGAAAAATTAACCAGCAAACTATACAAAATAAATTACGAATTTACCATTGTGTAAAAATATTATAACGAGTGAACGCAGCACCAGTTACCATGGCGGAATCAGTGAAAAGCGGCGTTCCAAACATGTTCGAAGACCTTTCGAATGTTGAATTCGAAACCAGCGAAGATGTGGAAGTTGTGGATAAATTCAAGAATATGAATCTCCGCGAGGAGCTTATGCGCGGAATCTTTGCATATGGTAAAAATTATTCGCCTATTAGTCAGCAGCTTTCCTTTTGGTTTTGGGGTCATAACCTAATTTTGTTCCAGGCTTTGAGCGGCCGTCGGCGATCCAACAACGCGCCATCCGGCCGATAATGAAAGGCCGCGATGTGATCGCGCAGGCACAATCCGGCACCGGCAAAACAGCCACATTCTCCATCTCAATCCTGCAATCTATAGACCTAACAATGCGCGAGACACAAGTCTTGTGCCTATCGCCAACGCGCGAACTCGCCGTGCAAATCCAAAAAGTCATCCTCGCCCTCGGGGATTTCATGAACGTACAGTGCCACGCGTGTATCGGCGGCACTAACCTCGGCGAAGACATCAGAAAACTCGACTATGGGCAACACGTCGTGAGCGGCACACCCGGTCGTGTCTACGACATGATCCGTCGGCGTGCACTGCGCACGCGCGCTGTAAAAATGCTAGTCCTGGACGAAGCCGACGAGATGCTCAACAAAGGCTTCAAAGAGCAGATCTACGACGTGTATCGTTTCCTGCCTCCTTCCACACAAGTCGTCTTGATTTCCGCCACCTTACCGCACGAGATCCTCGAAATCACGTCCAAGTTCATGACGGACCCGATCCGCATCCTGGTGAAGCGCGATGAATTGACTCTGGAAGGCATCAAACAGTTCTTTGTGGCTGTCGAGCGCGAGGAATGGAAATTCGACACCCTCTGCGACTTGTATGACACACTGACAATCACGCAGGCGGTCATTTTCTGCAATACTAAGCGCAAGGTGGACTGGTTGACGGAAAAGATGCGCGAGGCGAACTTCACTGTGAGCTCCATGCATGGTGATATGCCACAGAAGGAGCGCGATGTCATCATGAAAGAGTTTCGGTCCGGGCAGAGCCGCGTCTTGATCACGACCGATGTCTGGGCGCGTGGTATCGACGTCCAGCAGGTCAGCTTAGTCATCAATTACGATCTGCCCAATAATCGCGAGCTGTACATTCATCGTATCGGTCGATCTGGGCGGTTTGGACGTAAGGGTGTCGCGATCAA